>JAQFZE010000017.1:0-71828 GCA_034695245.1 Dicyrtomina saundersi
CTGCCTCCTGCCTTCTCTGTTTTGTTCTTGTAATTGTGAGATGTTGATTTGCCGTGCGATGCGATGCGAGTGGAGGGATACACAGAGAGCTAAGATTTTGGTTCTGAAACCAGAAAGAAAGGTCGCAACAGGATGACGATGATAATACAATGCATTACAAATACATTTTATATGTGAAATGATAAACGATGAAAACTGGTTGTATATCGTCTGACTAGTAAGTCGGCTGCATGTAGCTTGGAAAAGTAATAAGAAATGAACGGTAAGAGTATATAAACTGGAGAGGCTGGCGACTACTTTATATTTTGAGGGAGAGAAACAAATCCATGTTTACTTTCAGGGATCTGACTCCCACACAGTTAGAAGAGAAGGATATTATGTACAGTTTGGAAAACAAAAATGATAAATATCAACGAGGAAATAAAATCTTTCATATCTCCCACTTTCATTTCTGCACAGTAATAATGTTTACTTAAAGTATACTCCTATTCTTAGTTCTTAGTTGTCATCTTGGGAGAGGCGAGGCAATACTGGCCAAGTTTTCAGTAATGTAGGAAATTATCAGATTGTTATATGGGCACCTTGAGGAGAAAGTAAAGGTGCTGCTGGGATTGGAAAATAAATCATTATCATTATCACTGTTTGTCAAATCTGATATGAAAGTTCAGTAAGGACTTTTTTTAAGCAAAGTATTTTTGAAATTTAAAAAAATATTTTTATTACTCGTCTTTGAATAAGTTTGTAGTTGTCATAAAATATTACATTTTACACGTTTTGACATTTTATTTATTTGTAGATATTACATTTTGTTTTTAGCTTAAAATGGGTATGTGCCATTTTAATTCTTCACAGACGATATTTACATATAATCGAAATAAAAAAATACGTACTGTTTAGTAAGAATAAAAGGTTTGTATTTATGCCATTTGATTTTTTTTAAATTCCTGAAACAGACCTACTGCTATTGCTTCTTCAACGGAGACAAAGTAAGATAAATAGAAAACTTTCATCACTTTCTTCCCGTGTCTGAGACTAGGTAGAGGGTGGAGAGGAGTAAGACAGTACGAAATCATGATATGGGATTGCCATGAGAAAATCGTGAAAATACAAAAGTTAAATATCCATCAGTATTCAGTGTTCCGATGTATCCTGTAATAATAGAGAAAGTTGTTAGTTTATAACATAACGAGCATGTAGCTAATGTATCGTCATCCTCATAAACTGTTATCATTAAATAAAAGAATGAGAGGAGCACATAGAAGGAAAGAGACTTGTATTGTACTCA
This sequence comes from Dicyrtomina saundersi, assembly GCA_034695245.1. Classification (NCBI taxonomy): domain Eukaryota; kingdom Metazoa; phylum Arthropoda; class Collembola; order Symphypleona; family Dicyrtomidae; genus Dicyrtomina; species Dicyrtomina saundersi. The sequence goes on from JAQFZE010000017.1 coordinate 1,286, forward strand.
GGGATAAATTAATGTCGCCGTTTGCCCGATTTTTGCATGTCAGCTCCGACTCTCTCAAAAAAAGAAAAACTCGAAAACTCGAAGCGTTTACAAGTTCAGATATTATGTGCGGTGATATATATAAAATGTAAACCCATTTCGAGTCACTATCACACAAGCTATTTTATTGGATACAAAATACAAAATACTTTTTTTTTAGGTCTGCCAATTCAAGATTCATGGCCGTAGGCTATAGTTGCCAACATTCACATGAACCGTAATCATGGCATCACATCATGTTGTATACCCCCATTGTCATTGCCTAGTGAATTTTTTTCCATAGTTAATAGTTGTTCCTTTATTATTTTTTTTTGTGTGTATCTTGCTTTTACAGTCCCACAACTGAATGCACTCTGATATCTTCTCGCTTATCTTTATCTCACTCTCTCAGCCCTGTTATATTATTATTCCATGTATTTTTTTTGTACACGCAAAGTTAACTTTTGGAGTGAGAGAGGTAGATGCACATCCCAGTTATTTAAGACTCAATACCAACCATTGTATCATATACATTTTTGAATACTAAAAATTCAAACTTTTAGACATTAATAATAATTACTACATATATGCATAATTTATCAACCTTTTAAAATACTTTACCAATTTTAAAGAGTGAAAACCGTTAGAACGGTAATGATTAGTAGAATCCAATTAAATTAAAGTTACAGGCACAATCTTAACAGTTTTTGATTTTTTAAAAACCTTTATATTTATTTTTAAATTCCCCCTAAAAACTGTTGCCATGCAAGGTCTGGAATTAGAAAACAAATACCTAGGTTTCGAATTGTGTACTGTAGCTTGTGTTGCTTCTTCAGCAGAAATATGTATAATTCAACTTGTATTTAAAATCCCATGTTCCCTAACCCATGCCTTGTTTTGACATACTATAGCACTCTAGCACAATATGTATGTAGCTACGGCTATACCAACTACAGCTCAGTGACTATTGTGATAAATACGACCAACTTAAATGCAGATAAAAGAAGTCATCCACTTAATGTGTCTCCCATCAATATAATTTTTTATAAAAAAAAACAAACAAACAAACCACTTTACGGAGATGAATGTTGTTGGAATGCCGACAAAAATGCACCTACATACTACATAATATTTAGTCATTGTCAACGGTGATAGAACCAGAGCATTTGGTTAATGCTCGTCTTAGTCATTGATTGGGGGTCAAGATAAAATCTCTGTTTACTACTTTATACTTTTTTACTCGTCTTTTTTTTATTGTGTGTGTATGTATACGAAAGAAGTTTAGAAGCAAAAAAAAACATACTAACCACGACAAATCAAGCCTGACGACCTACTACATAGTATCACAATGTAAGCTGCACATTAGTAATAGAGCAATCTGTAATGGATATGTACACACTTAAAATATCTTGGCTGGGTAGTAGATTGGACAATTTACGACTGCTGATAAATTCAAAATTTTTATTTATTTACACACGCCATAGCAGCAGATAGACTATAGAAATAAAATTGGAATCATAATACTAACAACGGATTGTATATCATTATACTACACTACACATAGTAAAGTGTGCCAAAAAATCCAAATAAAATCAATATAGACCGGTACCGGTACCGGTACCGGTAACGGTAATGGTTTACGGTAGCGTGTAGTGTATTTGTAAAATATTTGTGGGTTGTATAGAGAACTTTCAATATTTTATATTGAAAAAAATTTGGAAAAGTGAAAACCAAAACGGATCGTGGTGTTCATGTTTGTAGCTTTGGAGCTTTTATAGATTCTAGAGTGGTTTCATTGAGCTATACAATTTCATGACAGCTTTTTAAATCGGCTATTACCTTCCTATATAATATGCATGAGGTTGAGGAGAGCTCTTACCATTACCGTTCCCGTCCCTGGAACTGGTCGCGTTGTCGTTATCCTTGTCGTCTAAAATCTTCCAAAATAGAGAGAGAGAGCGAGAGTTGTCCTTGTCGCTGTCATCTCGAAACAATTTTATAGTGCGAGTAACGGAGGGACTGATAAAAATGGAGACGTTTGTCAATAAGGATGATGTGATCAGATTCAGCCGTGACTTTAAGAAACTTTACGAGATTTTGCTTTCAGGTGATTCCACTAATACCGAGACCAGACTCCATACTCCATAATATATTCCATAATACAAAATCCAGACCCATGCATAAATAAAAGGCACACAGAGTGTCAGTAGTCAGTCCGTCGACTTCCAATACAATCCCTATATCTACTTCTAATCATATTCTCAACATTTCTTCTCCATTTTCTTTCTCTAGTTCACAGCTGTACTGCTCTCAGTCAGTTATTAGCACGTTTCTTTTGCAAGCATAGAATGTTATGGTCCTCAGAATTTGTTTTACATATTACATACGTGTTAACATAAATTTGAATTAACTAGTGCCACAAAATTCTATGACTTTGGCTGTGTTCCCAATTATCTATAGAATTACAAGATACTGAAAATAATTATCATTCCAGGGCTTAATTCAAATTGTAAAAAAACGCAATAAAAAAATTGAATTAAAAAAAAAACCTGCTCGTTTTGCACACAAGATCGATATGGAGTTGGGGAAAAGTCAAATTAGCATTTACACAACATGTGAATAATGTGAAACAACTTTTTGTTTTAAACAAAAACTCAATGTGCTTGTGTGTATCTAATCATCAAGGATTTTGCTGAAACTTTTAAAAATTTAACAGCAGCACTTAAAATACTCTGTAATATTCAAATCCTAGTAAATTATGTATAACCACCCCTGTTTTATTTTCCACTCAAAATTTTGAAACTTATACTACATTCTACATTATTCTATCTAACTAGGTATGTGCAGTTTACATTAATGTTACAACCACTGTTACCGGCACCGGCACCGGCACCGGAACCGGCACGGGTGCTGGTGTTGGTGTCGGTACAGTATCTAAAAATCATGGTACCCGCTTACTGCATGAAGAAGATAATGTTTTGTGTTTTATATTCAAATCCGGATTTAGGAATACGACTGGAACTACGAGTACGTCACACACATGTCATGTGAGGAAATGCTGTCGGATTATCTTCAAAGAAGAGCATAGAAGCATTAAAGCTTTAGCCCTATTGCTCCTAGTTCCAGTTGATTCCTATTTTCCATTTACCTCTGTTTATTTCTACATAAGTAAGTACCGTAAAAGCTCCAAATAGAAGTCGGGTCTCAAACAGACTCGAGTAGATCTTTTATACTTTATACAGGCCGGGTGTGATGACCTAAAATGAAGCCAAGGTCTCTAATACAAGTCGGGACTCAATTATTAGGCGGGAAGTAAGAGGTTCTGTTCTGACAAGCTGGGGATTCTATTAGAAGCTTTACGGTGCTACCGATAAGTTGGTAGCACGCATTTCATAGACTTGTTGACATTTAGGCAGGGGTTGGTAGGAGGGGTTTCTAATGGCTTTAAAGTGTAACTTCAACTTTGAATTCTAATTCCACATTTACATTTTTTTAAAGTAAAAAAGAGGGCGACGTGTGAACAATCAAATGCATAGATATAAATGGCCCTTCCTTGTTTCCTATATCAATGCATGCGTCTACAAATCTCCTATAGTGCCGGAGTCTTTCACTATTTTTTGTAGTTATATAACATATGACAACTTGTTTTAATTTCATGGAGCGTTGAGTGAGAGGCCACAGGAACTACTGTTGTAGCCAATTCGGTATATTCCCTATCGTAAATGTAATCGTGATCGTTTATGTCCCGTTGGATTAGATGTTTACTCCCGGTTTTAGGAAGATGATTGGAGATTAGATTTTTATTTTTTGTAGGCTATATGGCTTCTTCGGTTCAGACTCCAGGTTAAGTGTACTGAAAACTAATAGATATACTATTTTTTTTATATATATCGTATATGTATAATTCACTATATTATGCTACGAAGAAAACGATGCCCACATTTGACGCACGTAGCTAAGTGCTTTAAAAAATACTGTCCTACGGAATAATGAAATACGCCTAACACTCACTATACACTGACTAGCAAATTCACTCCTCATGAAATGTGGAGGACATAATATGCTCATTTCTATTGGCGGGTATCATTTTTTAACGAGTCTATCCCTTTATAAGGTCAGACAGTACTTCAGTAGATAGATATAGATCTACACTAGACTTTCACTTTCCAGCTACCATTGATTTTAAATACAAAAGGTTAAACACAAATCCGAATTATTGGATACAAGTATATGAAAATTGAAAAATTCATACTATACTGTTTCAAGTATCTAAATCGAAAAATATTCTTAAGGTTTCTATTTATACTTTCTTACTTCCTGGTTTTATTCTGTTTATTTTGTGCACATTGTGAGATTTGTAGAAATATTTCTTTGAGTTGTCATCAAATTTTTTTTTAATGTTGGACCGTTGTAGTTTCAACTCTTTGGTCTACTGTACATATTACGTAATACACTTTTTACATCAGTACAATATTGTACAAGTGATTTATTTCCAGAAAAAAATTGCGTAGTACCACTACTGCCACTGCCACAGCAGTCACAGCCTACTGTACATTATATAAACATAAAAATATATTGGAAAATATTATGAAAAGAGCAGCAGCATTGCGGAAATTGAATGTACAATTTTCCAGTCAACGGTGCAATAAAGTACAGATATGATTTTGTTTTGGCAGTTTCCATTTTGGTGAAAGCGGAGACTGTTGAAGTGAGGGTATACCGAGAAATAAGATAATCTAGCGTAGGTGAAATTGCTTGTACTACATACTGTACTATACGTATTATAAAAAGCTGTACAACCTGAGTTAAAGCCAAATATATTATTACCTGGATATTTGTGTCAGGAACAGTAACTAAACAACTTGACCCACTACAACAATCCATTGTAGATTTAGTTCCTTCAAGAATGCAATGAAATCCCGAATACAATACAAACATATACAAGGCAATTCAAAAATGGTAGATAATAAAAATTTGGGAGAAAGTCGGGAGAAAAAATTGGAGAAAGTTATAAATTACATCCATTTCAGCATTTCCAACACATTTACTCATATTTTGTAATTCTTTGGAGCGAATTTAAAAAAAAAAGGGAAAAAAAGGTCACTTTTAATGTCAAAAGATCATAAATACAGTAATCCGGATTTTATATGATTTTTTTATGATTTCATTTTTGTCTTTTTTCTCTTTCCATATCTGTCTTTCTGTCTGGCTCTGGATCCTTTTGTGGACTTACAGCTGCAAGTATGACTCATTAGAAATGTACGAAACATCGGAGCGGGGGGAGATGCTTCCTAGGAGTAATGGGAGTGGAAGTAGTGTGAGTACAAACGAGGGGGTAAGAATGAGAGCTGAGAGTACTGGGACTGGATTTGGATCTGTGTCACATTATGATTTTCCATTGGAGAAAGACAAGGAGAATATACTGCAGAGGATTTGTGGGAATTGGAATAAACGCTTGAAACTTCTTCGCTACACCACATCCTTAGCAGCAACTCAACTTCATTTCAAATTTGAGTCGGATTTTTCTCATCATTTTGCCGGGTTCAAGGCCAAAGTTTCAGCGGAAATAGGCAAGTCTCTTTTCTCATATTTTTCATTCTTTCCAGAGTACCACATTTGTACACTGAATTATCTATATATACTTAGCATTATATAGCTTCTGTTTCTATGTCTACTTTCTACTTACACATACATACATTTTATTGTACTATTTACTATGCACACAATTTACTTTTTTGTTTCCAATTACTGATGCTGATGCATATCTATGCGTACATACAATTATCAGTACATATATAAATACTCGGCTTCAGTTCATGGACATTTGACGTCGTTGGGTTACGTTTCTTCTCTTATTTCCTTTTCTCTGTCTCCTTCATTTTATTCTTTTTGTCTTTGTTTTATCTAAAGGAGAAAATTCTTTCTCTCTGTAAGACTCTTAAGAAACCATTCTTATAAATTAAGACACTGGGGGAAATTTATTTAATTCTTACTTATTGTTAGCCAATTTGTTTTTGGGTTTACTATTTTTGTTAATATCACAATCATTACAAGCCTCAAAACAAGTCTTGGATTATTTTAGAAATTCCAATTAGACATTACTACATCAACAGATACGCTTATCCTGTCTGATTAGCTCCCAAGACTGTCTTGAAGACATGTAGATAATAGTTAGTATTGCATTTACAAAACCTCGTACTTTTGTAAATTATTATACTATAGATTTTTATGTTTAAAAAAGTCGCATAGTGTTTCTTACCGTTAGCTTGGAAGGGTGCAGGAGAAAGCTACATCCTAAATATACGCAGATCTCAAATCTAACCTCGAATCATTTATATTAAATTACTTTGTATGTAATTCAGCTTTGGGCAGCAATGTAATTAAGTAGGTACATGTAGTGTCTGAGCGGGATTTCAAATAATGCATATCCACATAAGGTAATTTGAAAATTCGTAAATTCTTTCTTTTAATATTTTGGCTACATTTTTTTATCACTTCTAGTTTATGCTTATTACTATTCTGCATGTGGTGAACTCTCAGCTAAGAGAAATATTGAGCGTAAGCTTTTAATGTTGAATTTGGAAAAATCTTTCCGTGTTCAACTTGATGTTGTTAGGAAACACTTTTGGAATACAAAGAAAGGTCACATTATACTTTTTCTCATGGTTGTTTAGCTTACAGTTTTCACGTAGACAATGCAGTATGTCTCTACTTCTATGAATAGATTCTAAATTCAAAACAAAACATAGAAGAAAGTAAAGGGGAGGAGAAAGCACAGAAAAGAATACAGAAAATAAAAATGAAAATAAATACAAAAATAAAAGAAGAAGAAGAAAAACTACAGATAAGCCACATGTGGAGTAAGATGTTTCGATTCTGTTTTCAAAATTGAGTTAGACACACACAAGCCTGTAGTTTAGGGGCTATAGCATAGCTTCTGTTCCCCCTGTCCTCCATTATTGTATAGAATATCATACAATAAAAGTATATTTTGTCTTGGCTTGGTGTATTATACAGCGGCAGTATCACAATACAATATGCTCTCTCTCTCTGGCACACTTTTTTTGGTCTTCACTCTTTCAAACTTGAAGGTTTCAAGGTTTTGTCTTTCGTAGATGTACGTCAATGTACTCTCATATTTGGATTCACTCATCGACATCGACCCATCTACATACTAACACAGTATATATGCTCTCAATGGTACTCATACTTGTACGACTTGGTGTAAGTTATAAGGGAGAGATATAGGGCATAGGGAAATTGTGGCAAGTCAATAGAAATACAGGGAGGGAAATCATCTTGCTCTCGTTTTCTTGAGGGAAAGTTATTTGCTTTCGGTTGCTTCTGTGGAAGGGATGGGGATCAGTAGAATAGATCATAGAAATTTATGCTCTCATCGCCTCCATCAGTATCAGTCAGTAGTTTCTATATAGCTTTGACTTTGTGTAGTAGATATATGTAACATACTACGCGGGCACAAATATATTTAGCATCTTTCAATTTTAACACATGCGTATATTATAGATTTCGATACATCGGTGTCTTTAATCCGTACAGATGTAGTCCCACCACATTTTGACTCTGTTTCTGACTTTTGGGATTAGAATGGCGCTGGTAGTACTACTATCACTACTATGGCATTTACTCTGACTGCGTAGATCATAGATTTTTACATAAAAAAGTTGGAGAGAGTTTGTGTGTAGCCTTCTTCCTATTTCGTGTCATATACTACTCGGCTACATAGCAAAGCCAAGTTTCCTAATTCATAAAGTCACTGAAAACCAATTGTTATTTTTTCTGAAGTCAGAATTCAAATCAATCGAATAAAACATGCCATGTATATTAAAATCTTATGTAGGCAACTATAATCCTCCCTATAAAAATTGTATATTTTTAATAACAAAACATTTTTTGCAATTCAAACTTAAATTCAATGGATATATAAGGATATAATAAACAGCCTTAGACTTCCTTCTGCAGAAATGAATTAATTTTTATGTTCTGTACAATCTGTCCTGTCTCCTGTCAAGTTTCATTTTATAAAATAGAAAGCATTCACCTCGATTCCCTTTTTTATTCCTTTATGGCCAAAACTAGAATCTGCTTCTATCACCCTTTCTTTCATTCGACGCATGAAATGTAATAGAAGCGCTACGCCGTGACGTACGTGATGAGTTTTACCAGGTGAAAACCAATAAAGGCTTACTTGTTACGCATTGAAATACATACAGACACCTGTGCAATGTATCTTGACAATAATTAGGGGTTTTGGCACCCACCAATGCCAATGTCAACGCCAACGCCAACAACTAACCCCAAGAGACTAGAATCAATATTCCAGTGCCAACAAATGGCAGAGTATGAAGCTTATCCAGAATTTTCACCCGAAATTAAAAAAAAGCTTATCATCATTTTTTTATTTTGTAAATTTTGGCTTTGAAATGAAATGAAATGAAAACATTAAACACGTTACCCGTCTGTGTTTAATCTTATAATTTCATCGATTTACATATAGTAAATGACCCGTTGAGTACATGTTGCAGCTGGAGAGTCCTTTAGGAAAGCTCCTGATCCAGTGGAAATATATGCAAATTGTGTAATAACAGAAAAGAGGCCAATTTATTGTAAACGACTGAGGGAAAATACGGTATAGAACTGTACAACTTGAGGAAATACAGTATGTACAAGTAAATGAAAAAAGAAAGCAACTAGTTGCTTCTGTAGACAAACTGTAGCAGTAGAAATATCCCATGCATATTTGATTACCTGTATTGGCCACAATACTTTCTTTTACATTTCCTCCTCCTTACCCACAGGCCAGAGGCAGGTAGGCAGTAGACTTTCTTGAAAATACACCACTGAATGTAAGATATCAAGTAAGATAAAGCGCGCTTTTTCTTCACTACAACTTATACATGGTGAAATACAAACATTACCATATATTTTAGAAATGCTTCCAAACTATTTTATCATCTTAATTTATGAATGCAACTTCCTGATTCCCTACCACTAGTAAAATTGCGAATTGCGATGAGAAATGGGAAATATGTGTATTTGTTTGTTGGACAGGCACAGTCCTAAAATACATAGTAAAGAAAGTCCATTCAAAAATGTAAAAAGACTTTTATTTCCATTATTTTCCCCAGCGACGACAAACCATACATCATATTAGTAAGACCTTGTATCATTCCTTTCTATTTGTATATAGCCATAAGAATAGGAAAAACAATTGCAATAAGAATACTTAACCATACGCCTTATCTATCGTCTAACATGACCAAACCAAACAAACCCATACTATACCAGCACAGACTTTATCATACTTAACCATTGTTTTCTCTTTTCTTTCTCTGTGTTTCAATGAATTATTGAAATGCGCTTTCCCTTCTTTCCCCGTGTAGATATCTACTCACAAGTAAACATCTAGACGTGGTTTCTCGGGAATTTAAAAAATTTTACGAAAAAAGTATTGTGTATCCCTAGTAAGAACAGATACCGCATTAACTCAAGTACTTCCTCATAATTAATTCCCCGCCAAAATTAAAACAAATTAATTTTTGACGCCTTGGTTTTTCGGATTATGATCCCAGGATGTTTGAATTATTACTATTATATACAAATAGATTTATGGGTTCTTAAAAATTCGAAAAGTTGTGAGTTTAAAAAAGAATAAAATCCCCTTATTTTTTAGGGTTCACCCAAAACTGTACTGCTTTCACCAATTCAAAAAATATCGATTTTTCAAAACCACAGAACTTCATTTTGTAGATAGTTAAAAAATTAATCCTACATTTGAAATTTTATAAAAACCCGAAAACAGCATTGTTGAAATTAAAGTGCGGCAAAAATTGAATTTTTTTAACTTTCACTGACAGTTGTTATCAAACAGTGCAAAACACACCCGAGTTATTACAAAGTCTGTCCTTACTAGGGTCAGTACACAGACTTTTTATCAATTTTTTTCAATTCCTGAAGAATCATGTCAAGATGTTTGCTTGTCAGTCGTAAGATTTGGGTTTGGATTTTGGCATTTCTTGATGTAATTTATAACTTGAGCAAGAATCGTGACATAGTAGTAGCCGTGGCTGTGGTCATGGCCATTGGAAAAGTCTACGTTTTTTTAGCTTTCTTTTGGGTGAAAGTAAAACATACCTAGAAAGCTAACCACATTGAGTGTTGGGTGTGTGTGCGAAACTGTAATGCTCATCTATACAAGAACAATATATTAATACCAAATGCAGGCACTTTAACTTGTTGTTCATTTCCTTCCTTCCTTCCTTCCTTCCTACTCTTCATTCAAACGAGGCCCAGAGGGACATAAAAGAAAGTCAAAGGGAGGCAGTGAGGAAACGAAATTTAAATTTATAATCATAATTTACAACAGAAGGAACGAGAAGGGAAAAAGGAGAAAGCAAAGAAGAAAATCCTATTATTTTTCTGTTTTCTCTGGTTCCGGTTCCCGAGCCACTGAATATGGTAAGCGGAAAAGGTAATGTAAATAAACCATTGTTTTGATTTTCTCGTCCACCCCGCTCTCTACCCCTCGCGCCCAATATTCTTTCCAAGTATATTATATTGCAAACGTCCATATGTATACCTATGATTTTTATTTATTTACTTTTCCCTTTCCATTTCCTTTTTCCATCTCACCACTGAGAAGAAGACCAAGACCATAGCTAAGGAAAATGATTCAATAGACAATCTTTGAAAGATGATAAATTGTTCGCCTGCAGCTTCAGCTAATATCCAGAATCCAGAAACGAGTCAGACAGCGTAACACTAACGTCAATGTATACAACAAGTGTTTCCAAAATCCAAAATGTATTTGTGTATTATTACTGTTCTCTATATTGTAGGCACATTTATATATATTTTCATACCGTAAATACATCATGCTTTGTATTACGCTAACTTTATCAAGGCCATGTCCAACACAAGTCCAATTTTCAACACTCAATACCATGATGGAAAATGATGCATCAATAGATTTTGTATGGATCTCAACCAAAAACTCAAACTCATGATTGTCGGGGGCGTCAATATATGATGAATGTGCAAAACACAGAAAGTTTTTTTTCTTCAAATCTGTCAAACTTTGATGATAAGTTCCCCTTCCACAGAGGATGGATCCTTCTTCCACTTTTTTTATTCTTGTTTACAATCAAATTCCAAATCCATGACATAGGATAGGACAGCGGAGCATAGTAGTAGTTGTTGTTGTTGTTCTTGCTGTTGTTGTTGCTGTTGTTTATTTATTTTTGGAAAGTGAGTGATTACCATTACAAGAGGACACTATCAGAGGAAAACACATTAGCCTTTTACTTTTAGATGTGTATACTTTCTCCTTGTTTTTCTACTTTACTCAATTTTATTGAGACATTTTCTCTATGCCAATCTTCTTTCTACTGTAAGTTCTGCTGGCTCATGCCCTTCTACTTACTTACTAGGCCCCATTAAAGCTGAATGAGCCCTGTTGTTCTGGCGCTTTGTAAAATTATAAAGTTCCCTCTCATATTGTTTAAGTTTGGAGAAAGTTTTGTTTTCTTTTTTGAGTCTACCACAATTAAAAGTTTAAAAGTTTGACAACTAGAGTCTTTTGTGTACACTGTTCCAAGTTTTCCTCCTCGTCTCCCTTTATTTTTGGTCACATTTAAAATAAATCGATCAAGTTTGGCTCTTACTTCTCTTACTGCTACTTATCGTTAGTACGTCTAGTTAGGCATCATCATGGTGTGGTTCATATGATTGATTAGTACGAGCAACTAACTTCAAAGTAGAAGACTGTGCGTACAACAGAGAAAGTAAGAAATTCAACAAATTCTTTGACAATAAAATAGTTGTAGAGAGAAAGTAAATATTTATTTACAAATGGCGCTGCAATTGCGCTTTCAAAAATGAGATTATTTTCATTACGTGTACTGTTCAACCATATACGTTACTGTGTTGAATAGTAAAGGTCAAAGCAATTTTTTTAAATTGCCAAATTTTCGTTTTTTGGCAAAACGGGATAAGTCCACCTAAAATATGCATTTCTGATTTAAACTTGTTTTTTTTAGTGTTATCTCGTTTTGCCAAAACATTCCTCACTTTTCATATGGACATGTATACAGTGTAGTAGGGGTGATGGTGAGCTAGTGGGTCATTATAAATGTCAAAATAGACTTGTCGTGTGTGCCATACCATTTATTATTTACCATTCACATATTGCAGTGCACTAGATGAGCAGAGCTGCGAGCGATCCCCATTTGCTCAACGTTGCATTTGTCTTTAGAACTATACAGCTATTCAATACCACATTTTTGCAAACTGTAATTGATGCAATTATGGATAAATGTTGTAGCTGCATAATATGTGTAGGTACATCCGTAGTCAGTGTAGGATTTTAAATGTCACGTTTACTTCATAGGTCCTGAATTTATAGAGAGTATCACTAAAATTATGGCGTTTTTCAATACTAGATTATCAGCCTTATAGTACCTTTACGTTTAAAATCAACCCAATGTTGTGCTTTATTTTATTCAACAGGAACGTATATGTGCCTAGGTATATTATGGGAAAGTATTAAAATAAGCGTGTGGGTTGATAACACACACCACATGGGAATTACATATTAAAACGACAGTGAACGTGAAGCAATAAATTTATTTGCATGTATAAATTCGCATAGGAAATGCAATTATTTAAAGAAAAAGAGAGAAGTAAATTACGCCTACGCAGGCGGACGACAGAATAACATAGCATATAATACTATAGCTTCGGTAAGGAAAATATAGACAATATTTTTTTTTCAATTCCCAGGGCTTTTCTTTTTTGACTGTTCTGTACTTGAGTTGGTAAGCAATTTCGTAAGTGATTCAATGAACTGAACTCTCAACACACTCTACATGAAACATGATAATTATGCATAATACTCGGTACTCTCAAGTTGTTTGGCCTCGTCCTCCTTTTTGCTCATTTTATTATCAATGTAAACTTAATTGCTCGCGTGATAACATAAGTACCTACAACCTACACTATATGCAGTACAATTGAAAACATGAGAGGGTGAAATGTTTTTGATTGGACCCTTACGGACACTGTGCACTTTTTACTTAAGTTCCTTTTTTGTAAAAGTTATTAACCTAACCATTATATTCCGTTTTGGTATCGAACTTGGAATTTCGACATTCGGCAATGTCAGCGTACTAATGAAGACAATAATTTTAATATACATATTTTAGTTAATTTAGAAACTATGACCTTTACCATAGTATCTAGTTTAATAGCATTCGTAACGCAATTAATCTCATTTTTGAAAAAACAAATGGACTTGTACCGTTTTGCCAAAAAAAAACTCTTCATATGATAGCTTCTGTTTATAGTATAGGAAGAATATTGGGGTTGTTGAAAATTAATGATTTGTCTAAATTCTAAATTCAAAATGGAATTTCTTTCGAGTACGTCAGGGCTTGTAGTTTTATTACGTGGATATCTAGAATCTAGAGTAAATGCTTCTGACATTAGGCCAACTCCTCATTTATCTTCCTGCCTCCTATTTCTATATTTAGGTATTTTAATTGAATTAAAGAAGAGTATATTTCTCCCTGTGGCTCCTTATCTTAATGGTTGTAGGGTGGTGTGAGTGAGTGACTGCACTTGCACTCGCACACCACTGGTACTGACAACTGAATGGAGTACAAGGGGCTGTTGCTGGGTGAAAGTTCTGAGGAAATATTACTGTTACATGAGGAAATCTACCTACTTGCACTTATTTGAAGTGCGTCCTGATCATTTCTCTCGTGTATCAGAACTCCGTTTATATGCAGATGATCTGAAATTGAGCGATGCTTGTAGTATCTGTAGGAGAAATTGATTGATTAGCGGGAATTTAAGGAGATTTTCTATCCATAATGTATTAAGTATAAACACGGAACAACCTAAATACTTACAATCTCCCTACACTATACTCCTACACTTTATAACCCATGTATTGTATGAAGCCCATATTCGTATGGCTTGTATATCTTTTTGCTTCTTTTATCTTTGAAATTGAAGCTTAAGGGGAAATATTTTAATTTATTACCCTGTACATTTCCACCTTCAAACAAATCGTTTGAGTGTTTTGCGTGTAGCCTCTGGATGTCTATGGTTCTGGATTTCGTTTTCGTAGCTATGTTCCCATCCTGTAGGTTCTATACTTAATATTGTAAAGTTGTTCTTGTAGTGGATATTAATTTACTAAATTTACCGTGTTTTCTGTATACTACTTCTTCGCTACTTTTTTGAAGTGTTCTAACCTCATTCGAAACGCAAAACGTACGTAAGCCACGCGGGCTCGCGCTATATCACTACTACATTACGATTAAACTAATATTAGAAGATCGTATTCCCATATAATATTGAATTTTAATTTTCATATTGAATGAAGGATCACATTCTATTTGCCAAAAAAAACGTTCAAACCTTCAAACCACAAAACTTCAAAGCGCAATCCAATCATTCTCCCATCCAAAAACATGGATTGAATTAATTTTAATTACATTAGGAAAAAATTACAATGTCTGTTTTGTACATTTTTTTAAATGGCTTGGTCCGCCGGACATTCAATCTTTAAATATGTGCCATGTTTTTGACGAAGAATTCGAAAGTTGAAGTTTCGATTTATTTTTTGAAAAACTTTTGCATCGTAATTTTCTTTTTGTGGGCATAAAATTATTAATCAGCAACAGCATTGCACTCGTAAGCATTGATAAAACTACTCAAGTAGTACTTCTTAGGTAATTTGTACTCTATTGTAACCAAAGGACTGGTTATATACATACCTATTCTTTAAAATTAAATAATTAAAAAAAACTGTAAAATTTAAATTTATGACTTCATTAATCATTTTCCTTTTATAAAATCCGTAGAATATTTTAGTTTTATCTTTACACCATGAATATCATGTAAACTCCACAGTCGTCTCCCTTTTACTTTTGCGTGTGTAGTGTACATTTAAAATTCCCATTAGCTCCGCATATATAGCTTCAGATTCTAGATTCGTTAAATGGAATAATTAATATAACCAAACATAAGGACCTATCACCTGGTTAGTATATTATATACTGATATAGTGTCACTATATAGCCTCTGAAAATTCTATAATTATTCACGTATACAAAAGCTATAATAGACAGTGCCTGAATGAACTTATTAATATTAATGACACAGATATATCACCAACTCCTATCACAATAGGCACAAGGTACAGAGTCAACTTCAAATTTAAATATTAATTAACAGCCTCAACTTGTAAATTAAGAAACGCTCATCATTTCTCAAGTACCCACTTTGTGCTAATCGAGTCTTTCTTACAATGAAAACGACAACAGCCTATCCTCACAAGAAGGAAAGAAAGTGAGGCATAGTCAAGTAACAAAGTTGTTATTTCCAGAATATCTATATAATAAATATATATCCAGAGAATTATTTAAACTTATGCAAGTTTGGCGGCTGGTAAATATTCATAGTCATACACGCTACGATGGGATTCATTCCTGAAAGTTGAAAGATCTCCATATGCATTGTAGGAATAAGTAACTAATTTTGTGATTGCATTTTCTCCGTTCGCTAAACACTAAATATTTCACTGAACATAAGCACTGGTCGTACGGTACAAGTAGATTTGATTAAAACTTTGCATATTTACCGTTCATTTTCAATGCCAATGCCAATGCTACTGATAAACCAAAGATCCGAGTTATGTACGGTATGTGTAGCTTCCAAGCATGGGAGAGTAGCTATAAATCTGAATTTGGGAATTTTAGAATTTTCATTCCTTTCGGTTTAGTCAAATCCCTTATGAACTGTGCCCATGGAAAATTTAATGGGCTGTGTCATGGATTCTACTCTACTATTACTACTACTACTGTTACTCCTGTGTTATGTTCAGAACAATGGCACTGTTGACTGTGTGTGTGTTTTAATGTTGATGAGATTGAATTCAAAATCAATCCATATCCAGAGAATCCCCCCTTGTAAGTGGACTTGTAGTAGGCGGAACTTTCTCTCTCTCTCTCTTTTGCTCTAATTCTTTCCCCTGTTGTAATCTTGAGAAAATAATATCCAATTCTAAAATTCAATTCAATTTAGTGACCTTAAAACTGAGTTTAAATAATTTCCCTCGAGATTAACTCAATTCAGAAAATTCCGACGTCAACAGAGTGAGAAAGTTGGAAAGGCCAAACAGACACTGGTACACTCATCGTGAGAGAGAAGGATGTGTGTAGTGTGCGGGGACAAACTGTAACATGTTACATGTGAGTACCCTATAAATACAGTCAAAATACAGGCACGGGTGAGCATGTCGTCTGAAAGTGAAAGGCATCTCAGAGAAAGTGTATCAATCTCATTTTCCTTGTTTTTCAACTTTCTCTTTTTTTCTCATGTAAACCTATAGCCTATAAAGCTTCTGTTGTGTATAGAATTTATTTTCCATATGTTAACAAAAAACAAGGTAATACTTTTTTGTGTACGATTTTGTATACAATAATTATTATGGAATAGTACTTAAAACGTAAAAGTAGGATGGCTTGTATAGTAATTTTGAGAAATATACAATCTCTACGTGCAAATGCTTGCTATGCTTAAAGTTTTAATAGATTTTAAGCTCTGTTTAAATATTAACATACGTTGTCAAGCGTTTGACGCATCGTGAAAGTAGGCAAAATTGTTGTGAAGGGAGTACATCATGTCTAACACAATTAAGATACTACATTTTGCATCTTTAAAAAAGATATATATGTACGTCGTTTAAATTTATGGTACTTATTTACGTTTAGAATCGTACAATTTGTTTTTAGAGCGAGAACTAGACTCCCACACACTAACTCTGTACTACGTGATAAAATTCACTCAAATAAAGTACATAAAACGAATGAAATTTTACCCATTTGCTATTTCATTACTTCTCAGTTTAATCGTAAAGCAGAGTTATACAAAAAAAAATTAGATAATTCTCAAGACTCCAAAGGAGGGAAATACAGCGACTTAAATGGGTGTATAATGGAACTGTAGATGAGGAAACAATTGGATACGGTGCATTAACACTAACACTAACACTAACTTTAAGAAAGAGGAATAAGCACTGGCTTAAAAAAAACAAATGTGTTTATACTTTCTAATTCTTTTCAACCAATTTCACACATTCCTCCCGAGCGAACACGAACTCACCATTAGTGTGAGAAAAACAGCTGCTGGTGCTGGGGCTGGGCTATTTGTAATTCCACTCCAATGTCAACTCACTTTTAAAAAAGAAAGAAAAAGGAGTCCCGTAGTAGCACTTATATTTGTTACTCACTACCACCGGTACCGGTGGCTGGTCCGGTCCGGGTCCGGGTCATCCTTTATTGTAGTAATTCCAAAAGTCTCCATCTCAGCCAGCACAGTAAGTGTAATGCCATACTGACAGTGCTATAGCCAATAGGCTATAAACCAGTATTACAGCAGGTCAAGAAAAAGGAAAAACCTACAGCTGTAAATGTACTTACCTACCTACCTACTTATTATGTACAGTATGCACTTTTACTTTTACGTGAAAATATGTATAAAAAGAATATAACAAAAGAGCCGTCTCTCTGTTTCAATTCACATTTGTAATTCTGACTGACTCCATTTCTTGTGAATGCTTTCATTTTCCCCAGCCCAACCTTACGTCATTTACTTTGAAAATGCATAATATATAATATGCATAATAAAACAAAAATATAGGCATCTCTCAAGTGTACTTAAGAGACTCAACAAACTTGACTAGAAACAGAAAAGTGCATTTACTCCATGTTGTAGAAAGTCATTTTTCCGTGTGTGGGCACACGTAAGACATTATACTTGTTATATTAGGGCATCTGTATGTCACGTTCTCGTGTCGTCATCGTCATTTGAACTAACAATTGAGATTGCAAACTATTCTATGTACACTTTTGAAATAGGAAAACTTGGGTAAAACAGTTTAGTATACTTATAATAGAGAGGTGGGAAGTATCTTAGGTTTATTATTTTTTAATGTTTTTTAAATAAGTCTAAAATCTAGCCGTAGGCCGTTTATAGGCCTGAAACTGAAGGTATTTATTTTTGACTGACAATATGTATGGCCCACTCCAGTAAATACTTTTAGAACCGCCCCTGTTCCTATTCCTACATTGCTTGTAATATATAATATCTATATTGTACACAATAAGAAATGAAGAGGGTAATGTTGAGTTCACTCGTCTTCGTGGAATTGCTATTGTTAAACGGACACATTGCACGTTAGACTTATAGCTATAGGTTTGAAACACTTATGAAATTTAAATTCACCACATTAACTCTTCTGCATGAGTTCAGCCCTATGTCCAAGTACAGAAAGATCCGGCGCAAATACATGAATGCATTAACAATAACATCCGCGTATAATGTTTTCTTGGTATTGCCTCCTACTATACTGTACTATTATACAGCATCCGTCTGTTTTAGTTTAGCTCTGGCAGTGCAGTGCTGCTTACTGCTCGGTATCATTGAAAGAAATTGGATCCGAAAGAATTTAAATCGTGACTCCAACGGAGCTTGTATTTAAGTAGTTTAAGTCATTGC
The DNA here is from genome assembly GCA_034695245.1 of Dicyrtomina saundersi. Classification (NCBI taxonomy): domain Eukaryota; kingdom Metazoa; phylum Arthropoda; class Collembola; order Symphypleona; family Dicyrtomidae; genus Dicyrtomina; species Dicyrtomina saundersi. The sequence goes on from JAQFZE010000017.1 coordinate 19,889, forward strand.
CCTATTATACTATGATCATGACCAACGCCATGGCTTAACTATAACATTGGATTGCATTGTGACCTGGTCCTATACATGTCCAGATCAATACATGCATTGTCAAAAATCCCAATGTCCCATAATCAGAATGAGGGTGGGAGTCAGTCGGCCTGGCCTATCCCTTAAACTAGACCGTATGCAAATCTTCAAGTTTGAAATCCAAACACTCCCAAATGAAAAACATTTATTGAATACTGAATACACACTGAAGAAAAACAAATGCGCTTTAGACGAACCATAACTTTTAACTTAATATGCGCATATACATTTTTCATAAAAATTATTCAAATCATAAGCATATAGATGAATCAAGCTTTACAAATACTGTGCAGGACGGTTAGCAATTTTTGAACTAACTTGTAAGTCACCCGGATTTCATGTTCTTTCTTAAAATCGAAAATCAATACATAGGTACCTAGGTACCTTACATATATAAATTATATCCTACCAATAATTTCATATACATCCTATTGATTTGTACGTGAGGCTTCTTCGTATTTTTTTTAACAAAATCTATAATTTTTGTGTACTGACGTTTGTGCGACGTGACCTACATGCCCATGTATTTATATTAAATACTAGATTTGTATGTAATGTTCAAATATCAACAAGAATACTAAAGTAAACTGTACTACCTGTGTATGTATAACATGTGTAAGTATAGACATTTCTATTTTCTATGTTTATGTGGTCGTGCGTAAAATTTGAAATGTGTCATTGTATAGATACTTGCAATTTAATTAAATAATTGAGGAATAGGATAATAATTATAGCTGTATTATTATTACGTAATTATATTAGGAAACCTACATAATTATTTTATGTTTATTAATTCAATATACATTATTATGGATACAAATTTTGATGTTTTTTTATATTTTCTTTCTTTTTTTGGATGTTTCTTGGATTTGGATTGTTCCTTGGCTTTCCCTTGGGCGTATAATTTTCTAAACGTACTTTGGTACTTTTCTCCTGCATGTGTAAAAAAAACGTGATCGTTGATGTTCTGGTTGACTCGTTCGTTCGTTCGTTGGTTCATTCATTCATTTTTTGACGTACTCATTCCGCTGATTCTGGTTTCTCCTTCTGGCCTTTGAAATGCTGACATGATGATGCTACACTCAATACAAAATACAAAATTTACAAATTCAAAACAAAAACCACTTCATCACGTTATGCCACTCAACCCAAACAAAACATAAAAATAAAAATATCTCATGTATTTCATCTTCAGTCAAAGGCTGGCTGTCTGAGAAAGGTAAGTTTCTTTCTGTCTTTATGTTTATTCAGTACCTTTTCGATATTGTTTTAGTTGTTGAAATTGATATTTTCATATACCTATGAAGAGTTGTTTGGCAAAGCGGGTCAAGTCCATTTTTTTTTCAAAAATGAGAATATTTGCGTTACGTGTATTATTCAACTAAATACGTTATTGTGTTGAATGGCAAAGGCCAAAGCTCAACCAAAGAAATTTTTTTAAATTGCCAAAATTTCTGTTTTTGGCAAAATGGGTTAAGTCTATTAAATGATTTTTAGCAAAGTGGGATAAGTCCACCTAAAACATGCATTTCTGACTTAAATTTGGTTTTTGAAAGTTTTCGTAGTTTGTAGAAGACAACTGTCGTTGCGTAAATATTTTTATGCGGGAAAAAGTTTAAAAGTTAAAAAAAAGTTTGGTTTCACTGAACACGATTAAAATTTTATCTCACGGACTTTTGACTCCATGTTAAGTTATTGATTTTGAGGCAAAACGGAAAAAGTCCACACATTAAGATTTTTGAATATTTTCTAAAAAATTCCAGAGTCAATCCAGATTTATGAAACTGCTTGTAATAATGCTTCGTCAGTCACAGTACCTGTAGAAAACAATTATTGAGTTCAGAAAAATAATCCTGTCACCTTTTATTCATTATTCGTTGTTCCTGTAAAATTTGCTTTAATTGACTGATACCATTTTGCCAAAAAAACTCTTCATATATTGGCCTTGATGTATTTGAATGTATTAAAAGAGATTTAAATTCTAAATATTTGTTTTGAAGAGATTACAATTTTACGGTCCAATGGCAGATTGCTATATTCGTAATGTTACTCGTTTTATTGGTATTGTTTGCATGAGGAAATTATTTACGTGAACGTGATTTTAAGCCATTGTACTACAAAAATTTCATTTTTACTGATATGACAATATTATTATTACTATTATTATTATGATTGCCGTATATTATGTTATAACATTGGTTTAATTCCTATATACTAGTTTTTGTTGGTGAATTCACGCTGTTGTTTGTTGTCAATGCTAAAACTAGAAGTACTATAGTTAAATCATAAAATCTACAAGAGGAGGAATAAGAAAACAGGAAATTAGTATAAAACTCTGCACAAGAGATAAGGAAGCATCTACAATGGCAGTGAACTGACTGAGAGAGCTTGAAAAAGTTCACAGTTCGCAGAACAGCATTTGCACTGCTGTGTATAGTAGTCTATGTATCGGGATTTGAATAGTACATACAAACAACTTTTGACTGTCTCTACATACAATATTGATTTCTTTTTTACCTTTTATGTCCTTAGAAAAAGACGAGCAGTGTGTGGACTCACATATGCAACGTTTTGGATCCTCTTGCTACCTTTTTGTTTCGTTTCCACCAGTCAGTTGGAATTCCGCTTACCAGACTTGTCTGTCTATGAAGGTAAAAAAAATTGAATTTAAATTCTTTTATTTTCTGTGATTTTGAGTTCGACTTTGAACGAATGACTTATACATATTTATCTGCCTATATGTTTAATGTGGGGGTGGAATACCAGAAATACGCATGTTTTAGTAGATTACGGAAATGTAGGTACCTACCTACCTTTATTTACCATACACGGACAATATCTATATTTTTCAGATAGTATTTTAAAATAGAGCAGCTAATCGTCTTGCAGCCTTTCAAAGAAAGCGTTTTTGTTACATTTTTCACTTTTAAAAACATGTAATTAGAAGCTTTTCCTGTTTTTAAAAACATGGAACTATAAAATGCACATTTCAAAAAACATGTAAATAGAGCATTTTGTACTTTTCAAAAATATGTAAAAATAGAACTTTTGGGCTTTCAAAAAGCATATAAATAGAAAAGTTAGCTCTTTTAAAAATTTCGATATTATCACATTGATTTTTTAAATTGCGTCTTTTGTAGCCTTTCAAAGAAAGCGTTTTTATTAAATGTTGCACTTAAAAAAAATGTAATTGGAAGCGTTTTCGTTTTTCAAAAACGTAAATAGAACATTTTGAGCTTTTAAAAACATATTAAGTACCCTTAGTGTAGGACTGTGTCAATTTTATATACGAGATATTAAATTTTTTAGAACCTTTAATTTACACTTTTTGCACTTTTATAAAAATAAACATATAAAACATTTTCTACCCAAGAAAAATATTTAACATTTTCAAAAGCTCATGACTTTTTTACCGTTTCATTTGTATAACACATGTCCCACAAGTTGTAATAAATTGGAATTGTTTTTGTGAATTTTTTTAACGTTTACTCCAAACTGAAAGCGTGCGTCTGGATTTGTATCATAAAATTCATTTGACTGTACCTATTATTCTACGTTAGTATGATGTATCTCTCTTTGTCTTGTTTTTCTTTGAGCTGTATTGATTTGCATACATTATATGTTTACTACAACAACTATATTGAAATAAATATAAATGCTTTGTAAATGGGCGAGAAAACGATTTACAGACAGACAGAGAGATATGAATATGACTGGAATAGCATTAGTGTCGTGGTGTGGACGCTCTATGTGGTAGATAGATTTGGAATCATAGACGTGAAAAATCAACACAATTGAGAAGATTTTCGGTCTCAAGTTATTTTTTCTTTTTGGTTCATTGATTTGATTGAATTGAAATACACAGGGTAACCTAGTGAGTGTTCTCTCACTCGAAGAATGGAATTTCCTCACCCGGAATCTCATGTCTGCTCCACATTATGATAAAAAATCAATCTACTGGCTCGGTGGCTTCATTGACCGAAGCAGTCAATTAGTTTGGATGGACCGCATGCCATTCAACTTTTCCGGTATGTTCCCCTTCTTCCTTGTCCTCTCAACATCAACTTTCGTAAACAAAAAAACAGATATCCTCCTGGAAGAAATAATACAAGCCATACATACTATGTTATTATTTTTATTTCCAATATTCCAAACACACACCTCTAGCACCCAAGTTGGATTTCTTTGGTAGAGAATTATTCCCATTATTAAATATATTCAATTTCCTACTTTTTGTAAGACCGTACATAAACACATGCGTAACCAGACAGAAATTACCACACTAATCAAGGTAATTGTACAAACAAAAATAATAGCTCCAACAACACAGGATATAAGTGTTTTAGAATTGCTCAGTTTTTTTTGTACATTTTTTAAAATTTTGCAAGATTTAATCAATTATTGCTGTTAGTATTATTTTTTAACTACAAGAATGTTTATTTCCATGTTTCTAAAATTGCAAACTACACGATTTGCAAGTTTTTAAAACTTCAATGATGTTATTTTCACGTTTTCTGTAACTGTAAAATAAATTATTTCAGCTTTTTCGAACTTGCAAAATTAACTATTTCAGCGTTTATGAAATTAAAAAATACCCTATTTTAACGTTTTTAAAAGTGTATAGTAAACTTTATAATAATTATTCAAATGTTTTGAAACTGCAAAATAAACTATTTACGCGATTTGATAGGTCTCGCTTTTGAAATTATAAAACTTGCCATTTACACTTCAATTCAAAAGTCATACATCTTACAAACTTTTGTATGTGTAGTAATGTGTACAAACTTACGGTGGCTAGATATGATTTTTTGTTTAAATACATTGTGTAACTTTTGGCTTGTTTTCATTCTTCACGGACGATATATTTTCCATGGAAAACATCAAATGACTTTATCCCCCGACTGTCCAGTCTATAGCATTGTCTCGCCATTAGGTTCCGGAGCGTTTTAGTTTAGTATTACAGAGTGAAGTGTAGCATATAACCACGTAGCTTTTAACCATGTACATGGAGCTTATAACCATGCCTATGTAGAATGCAGAGTCATGAAATATTTATAGTTGTATGTAGCAAGTTGATGGCTGAATCATAAATACGTAAGTAGGAAGAAGTAGACGTAGACTGGACAATCCAATTCAATGACCGGCAACGACACTGGGACCACCGGCTCTTGGATCTGGATTCTAGATCTCATCCCGTATCCCCTCTCTGCTGAATCTGCCTCTGGCTAGCCATAAGACTAGACGAGAGCGAGACACTAGACGAGATGGTATTGCTTGCTTCATGTTTAACTACAGCAGGATCAATTAAGATATTACAGTCTTCCTCTGTTTCCTCCAGTATCTGGCGACATAAAATATCAAGTCTACGACTCTCATCTTCAAACCCTGTGTGTCTACTTCCTAAACATCTCAAACTTTCACTTTCATGTGAAAGTCTCAGCCTCAGAAATCATGTCTACGAGCAAAATAGATGAAAGACTTGAACTCAAAAACTATACTTTCAAAATAGTTTCTTATAAAACCCACTCAAGGTTCAAACCGTATTATGCTCTGTTCGATTATTAATATTTTTGGATGCAAATTCAAATATGGTGTTTTATCTACATTATTTGTAATGGTAAAAAATCAAAGAAGCGTTTTAGTTCCCTTTTAAAAATTTAATTTATTGTTTTAAAAAATATAAAATCATTTGCATTGCATTGCATTGGTTTGAATTGAATTAAAATATTTTAAATACTAAATATAATTCAAAGTTAAAACATTCTAGCTGAAAAGTTAAATATGCAGCAACAGCCAGTTATCATAAATTTCAAAAACATTCGCATTAGTTTAAATAGTTATTTTAAGGAGGACAATTTACAATTGTTGAAAAATACAGTTCAGTGTCACATCGTAAGACATGCCTCGCGGTCACCTCAGGATTGTACTAATGTCCCCGCGGGATACATACAAGACTTGAGTCAAGATGTTTGTTCCTGAAAATGAGTTTATTACTCGCACAATTACTTCAGATTTTATAAAGATGTACACATGTACATGCTTGAGGAGCTTTTGAGAGTTGTATAGTGAAAAGATAGTTGACACAATTTTGAAGAGCCCATCCAAAAACATTATTGCAGTGTACTTTCCCTCTTGTATAAGGATTTAGACAGAGTCAGCGAGCAGGATTGTAATTAAAGACTCTAAACACGTCTCTCCTCCATGAAAGCATCGCATCTCGAGCCTACAACTCTCTTGAGATGTTCACATAATATATTATATAGATACAGAGATGATTTCCTTTTTATCACCGCGTCTTTTCAATATTTTCATTTCAATTTTTTGAATCCCTCTCTTTCTTTCTTTCTTGACCTTGACAGCATTCCATCCATCGGACTTACAGACGATTTCCAACTGGAAGTGTCTCAGCCTCTACTGGCATGAGGGTGGGAAGGGGAAGGGGGACTTTGCTTGGAGACTCTCTGAGTGCAATCAGCTGTCGGGATACATCTGCAAGAAAAATACTCAAGGTTAGAAATAGCACTAGTCTCTGTATTCTCTATTTACTTGTCTCACTCTGAACACTACAGTCTTTCATTTGGTATGTCACTATTTTCTGTAATCTGTATTTCTAGTCTATATTTTCTATTCTCTCGCTATATACATGTTATTATTAACATTACCATTGTATTATGATTTCACTCAGGCGATAATAGATACTTGATATAGCTATACATAGCCAAATCTCCCAAATACAAAAAAGAGTGTGATTTAGTTCTGTGTGGCTGAGTGACTTATGAAGAGTTGTTTGGCAAAACGGGCCAAGTCCATTTTTTTCAAAAGTGTGATTATTTTTGTTACGTGTACTATTCAATAAATAACGCTTCGTCAGTTACAGTACCTGTGGAAAAAATTGAGTTCAAAAAAATAATCCTGCCCCCTTTTATTCATTATTCGTTATTCCTGTAAAATTTGCTTGGATGGACTTGACCCGTTTTACTAAAAATCTCTTCCCATGGCTATGGCAAGGGTTCTGCTCCAGTGTTCGGCTTCAGTGTCGGTTTTCAGAGTTCCCATAGACTGGCTTGAAAGTTTGTATAAATATAAACTTTCTCCCTCTAATAATTCACTCGCTCAAGTGTTATAGTGTTTGAAAAACATGCTCCCCCCTTTTCTTCCATTCACTTTATCAAAATACAAAGTAGAAGTTTTGAGTATAAAAAAAAACTAAGCTAAAGAGATGACGTAAAACTTTTACTATTCATTATTTGTACGAATGAGGGTCGAGTCTCGATCTTCTCCAGTCCTGGGTATGTAGTGTATGCTTGATGGTATGGATGGATGGATGGCTGGCTGGCTGGATGGATGGATGAGACTCGTCCCACTTTCCTTTAAGTACGCATTTAATCTCCTCAAATGAATTCACACACAGGCACACAGTTCAAATGTTCAAAGCAAAAGTCACATAGGGAGACCTGAACATATGTGCCTATGACAAACTACAACTATAACTATAATTATATTAAGTGCAAACGGATATAAGTATGTAAGGTATTTATATACATTAGCAAAAGTACATTGTACAAAACTTGCATCAACGCTCTTACTGCTAATGTCTTATTGTTAGAATATAATTCCAAAGATGGATTGGAGATTCGCGGGGACACGTTATTTCCGAAGAGTAGTGTTGGGGTGGGGCTAAGTTAAATTGTATATATGGACTATACGCTATACTTGTAATTGCATTCCATGCTACATTGTATCGTAGGTATGTCGAAATCGAACTTCTTTTAGCAAATACGCCAAATTTGAAAGTACCCGCATATTTTTTACACTATATTATTCACTATTTCATTCCCAGTTCGATTAATTAGCCTCCCTGTATTATCCCAAATGGACAAGTATATTTACTGCTACTGCATACAATTGGTCATGATTAAGAGAAATAGGATTTTCCTCTTTAATGCCTTTAATCGGAACAATTTATTTTATTATTCTTAAAAACTTTTGAAATAATAATAGAAACAGTCCCACTTTTCGCTTTGGTTATCCTCCTCCTCCTCCTCCTCCTAAAACTTTCCATCTGCATCTCTATTGGAACTGGAACAAATTCCATCGATCAATCTGACAGCAGTCTCGATTAATTGTGTAAGCAAATTAATGCATTTGCACAAATAATAATTGTTACAACTTGAGTTCCTTCAAGCTGCATATCGTCAGTGAAGAACCATAATAGCCCATATACAATTTAAGTTAGAACTAAAATGAGCTATGTCCAATTAGCTAAGTAAGATAGAGAGGCTTAAAGTGTTAGACATCAGTTTTTTGAAAAGTGATAAATGTTTTAATTACATGTTTGTGAAAAGTGGAAAATGTTCTACTTACATGTTTGTGAAAAGTGCAAAATTTTTTATTTGCATGTTTTTAAAAAGTGCAAAATGTACTATTTACACGTTTTAGAATAGTGCAAAATATTCCATTCACAGGGGTTTAGGATAATGATGTTTTTTTTGTTGATGGTGCATTTTTTGTGTGGAAAACATGGATATGGGTCATTTTGATACTTAACTGACGATATATAGTAACAGTATTGTAATTCTAAATAAATACGGGCCAAAACTATGTTTTTGACAACATGGTCTGCATCTACGCAGTCTACACTTACTTTACGATTAGTATGTATTTGGATTGCTGTGGAAAATGGAAAATAGTAAATTCTAAAAGTAGTTACGATTTTGCAGACGTACTCACATTCGTAATCGTAATCGTAATCCTAATCCTAATCGTAATCGTACTCGTATTTGCATTTGTATTCATATACATAATTTAAATTTCTTGTAATAAATAGCACATGCTTAGAGATTCTCAGGAACACCGTGCCCCTCAGGGGATACAATATACGATTATATATACTTGACAGCTATCTTGTGACTGCGTAACTTCAAAACTGTTACTCCACTGTAGTTCCTACGCTACGGCTACGACGCCTCTCTAAAAAGATATAGACATATTATGGCCGAATTGAAAACAAGGCAAGGCTGTCGTTTTGTAAATATGTACATTCATGAGCATAGAGCTACTCAATTGTAGTAAATAAACTATAGAAGACAACAATGCGATAAAATGTATTTTGAGAGTGACTCATCTTCGTCTTGTCGTTTCCCTACTGGTCCACTCGCAGTCTTCTTTTTATGATAATGATCGTGGCGTGGCTATGGAGGTACTGTGAGTAGTATAACGAGCACTTCCACTCTAAATAAATAGTAAAATAGTGGAGGCAATAGTAGTAGATGTGCGGTGGGGTTGTGTCGATAAATTTAGCATAGGAGCCTCGCAGGTTTATACTCACGCAGTATTTATTTTCAAGACTCGTCGAAGCTCGAAGCCGGGCGAGTTGGACGGGAGTGAAGGTTTGTTTGGTGATGGAGATGCCCACGCTTTTTACTTGACGGCTGAACGTGACATACATAACTGATTGATTAAGAAAATAAAACGGGTCTCAACTTGAGCCTCAGTATTTTACCACCCAGCAAAGGTACATCAACGCATTATGGCGTCTGTGTCGGAGTCGGTGTCGGTGTCGGTGAATGGAGAAGCATTGTGACGCAAGTTCAGGGAAAATTCCATTGGACTAAACAAAAAGATGTTTCATTGCCAATGATATACATACACAATAAATTGCTTCTATTTCCCCATCTAATAATCTAATCTAACCTTTCGATTTCCTAGAAAGATCTACGCACTACTCTCACTTTTAAATTTTACTAGCTATTTGTCTACCCCACATTCCACATATATATCAGCGGTGAAGAATCAAAATGACCCATATCCAGTTTTAAATAAATACAAAAATCACTATTTACAAAATATTCAAAATATCATTGCTCTTAAAACCATGGAATTAGAACATTTTGCACTTTTAAAAACATGTAAATAGAAATTTTAGGGCGCTTCGAAAACATGTAAATGAAATATTCAACACATTTCAAAAACATGTAATTAGAACATTTTGCACTTTTCAAAAACATGTAAATAGAAAGTTTTGCAATTTTCAAAAACATGTAAATGACACATTTTCCACATTTTGACAACATGCAAATAGAAAATTTTGTACTATCCGAAAAAATGTAAATACAAAAATTTACACTTTTAAAAAAACATGCAACCAATACATTTTTTACTTTTCAAAAAAACGTGTAATCAACATTTTACACATCGATCTCATTTAGTGTTAGTGATTTTTGACATAGTTCACTTTGATTCTAGCTAAAATTGAATATGAGTCATTTTGATTCTTCACAGACGATACACTTCGTACATATTTATTCCCTGTCCTGTCCAGTGTACACTCAACATGCCAAGTGAACTATATGCACTGTAGATAGTGGGTGACACACATAGCTTGTGTACCTGTACATTCTAAATGACCAGAGACAACAAAAGAAAATTTAGAGCTGAATAAAAAGAAATCAGACTCGTTCTACGATCAATGATTCCAGAATCTACTCTATAAAAATTTTCCTTATTCCCATCTTTAGCTTTCTTTCAAGACACAAGTCTGTACACTTGACCCATGAATTACACGAATTCACGAATTTACCTTGTATATGTATTTACTCTCTACATTATTTAATTTCTGCTTTATTTTTATTTGCTTTACTTGAGCTGTTGATGGTGGTGGTGGTGGTGGTGGTGGGAATAGTAAGTGGTAGTGATGGTACCTGGGCAGTATAATACAAAGTACGTTGATCAAAAGTGAAAGCCTAAGTTTAAGCTTAAACTTAGGCCATCTCTACTACTACATTCGTTTAGTCTGCCCCGGTCCCGGGGTATATAGGATATTACTGGGATATAAAAGGAGGAAAGGAGGTTAGAGAAAGGAAATGTCAAGAATCAAGAATCATCGTAAATAATTTAAGTGGTGACTCCATCTCCTCCTCGCTCTTAAGCTCTTGGAGGGGGACACAAAATGAGAGAGCGGAAGGTAAAAGTTCTCTTGTACCTTTCAAATCATCACTAAATGAAGAATTTATTAAACTTGTAGGCTTCTCTTTTTCCTCATACTCTTCTTCTTGTTGAACACCCAAAGGAACTCCATAACATATTTTACGCACACTTAATAAACTAAATCTCAATCCAACTCCTACTCATTTATAGTAAATGTAAGCTCTCATTTTCCACTCAGTCCTTCTCCTTAATGCTACCAGTTCCAGTTCCAGTTCCAGTTCCAGTTCCAGTAGTACCGGAAGATCCATGCTTCAAGTAACTCTTATCTTCACTATTGACAACAACAACAACAACAACAACAACCACAACAACAACAACAGCAGCAGTGATAAGGGAAGTGAAACACGGATGTATATAGCTGTGACTGAATCTAACTTTTAATATATGCTCAATGAGTAACTCCGGACCTTATTGTTGGATCTCACTTCTATGTCTATCTGTCAGTTAGTAGCACAACAACGACAGAAACAACAACTGAGGTTTTCTAGACTGTGGAATGGATATACGAAAAACCGAAGCAGGAATGGAGTGAAAGCAGAAGAGGCAAGTTAGGGAAAGGGAAAGTGAGAGCGAGCAAGTTTAGCAATCCCGTTAAAGGCCTTTCCTTGTTCCACGCTCTTGTACTGTCTTCTGTATCTGTCTTCACGATTAGTTCCGTGCCGTCATGCCACTACTACCAGTACCAGTACATATCGTCGGTGAAGAAGCATTTTTGCCCAAGGAAGTTCATTTGGTTTCCAGCGTTAACCTACACTACTTGGCAAACTAGGTACATATCGACTGTGAAGAACCAAAATGACCCATATTCATTTTTAGTTTCAAACAAAATGCATTATCTACAGAAAGAATTAAAATAGCGTGTTCATCAAAGCATGTAAATAGAACCTTGTGCATTTTTCAAAAAACAGGCAAATAATACATTTTGACCTTTTCAAAAACAGGTAAATAGAACATTTTGACATTTTAAAAAACATATAAATAGGACATTTTGCGGTTTTCAAAAAGCACTTAAATAGAACATTTTGCGCTTTTCAAAAAACACTTAAATAGAACATTTTGACCTTTTAGAAAACATGTAAATAGAACAATTTGCTTGTTTTAGAAACTCATGTATCTTACTGTATTTTTTGACATAGCTCATTTTGATTGTAGCTTAAATTGGATATGGGTCATTTTGGTTCTTTACAGACGATATAATGCAAATGCACTATCAGTAACACAGACGACAACCAGAGACCAAACGCTTTTCGCAAGTCTTTGACTTGGGAGCTCTGTGTTATTGAGTTTGAACTTGGGTTTTACCTTTTACATTAGTTTTGGGGCTTAGTTCGGGCTACTCTATAAGTTTGTACAGAAACACAGAAACAGAAAGGAAGCGATAGTCCACTACTTCTGGTTTTAATCTGGTTGTAACTATTGAGATATGAACTTCTAAATTCGAATTAATATGACTCCTCCTCTCCCCCCCCCCCTCCTCTTCGGGGTGGTATTCTCTAAGCATGTTGACTTATTTTTAGTCAACATGCGGTTTACAGTACAATACAATGTAAAACCTTAAGCACCCCATACACAAGCCGATTAATTTTCCATTGTATTCCCAGTAGTAAATTCAGCTCAGATGATTTGTTCCTTTTACTACTCATAGTAAATTCAGAGAGAAAGACAACTTTATTAAAATAAACTAGTCACTGTCCTCCATCGAGGATAGCCCAAAGGACTCATAGTATACGGTACACAATTTTTTTATAAGTAAATTATGCTTTTTGATGTAAATTTAAATGTAATTCAAAAATTAATCAGTAGGCGCAAAAGAAAATAAATTTTCGAAGACGAAAAAGTTTGAATTGAAGAATTTAAAATATTTCATTTCAAATCCTTCTCATCTCGGTGAATTCCACTTTGCTTTCTTTATTTCTAATGTTAAAATGTTTCTCTTTTTGACATCCTAATGAATTCAAAATTCAAGTGAAAGGCTGCGATTGTGAGGTAGGTGAAAGTGTCTACTATGTTAACACCAAATCCATACAAATTGCTTTTCAAAAGCAAACTTACTCAATTCAACGAACATAAAGAAAGTTCGAACCCTCCAGCATCAAAACAGAACATTCTGACTTTTTCACAAGTCTTGTAATTAGCTGAAAATAAGAATGGCATGAGTGTGCACCACTACGTGGTGCAGATCAGAGTGCAGATATTGAACACTTTCCAATATAGAGATCTTTATCTCATCCGCATCTGGGTCGGAGTTTCTCTTTATCTGTTTTTCTGCATTTTTGTTGGACTCTGTTAAATGGATAGTGACAGAAATTGAGGTTGGGGTAAGTATTGGTACTTAAAGTGGATTGTGTTTCTGCTTTCACACAACGGCTTATAGCTTGCGGTGATAGCTTTGGCTCCTTGTACTGGGGCAACCTTCAAAATATATAATATTTTGAAAAAACACATTATTATAGTAAGTATAGCGGCCAACAATTTCTTTTACTAATTTGGAATCCCCTAAGGGATGATAAATGATGCCATCCAAATTATCACTCTTTTGGAACCCCACGTCATCACTTTAACATTGCGTAAACGGCTATCTTTAACATGGCATGTCATCAATTCCTCCCTAGACCCACTCACCCTACCAATGGCATTATTTATGGACGACCCCTAAACAATTTCTTAGCTACGCCCTTGACTGGGACGTGTGTGTATGAAAAACGAAGGAGTTTCAGAGCTCAGAAGCTCATGTCAATACTGTTGATAATGTTTGGCTCGATTTGGTTGGTCATGTGTACGAGCGTATGGATGGATTACGGTGTAAGATACTTCTTCTAGGATCTGCCTCTCCGCTTTTGGAACGTAGCTACCTACGTATTTGTTTACTCCATACAACACATCACAGCTCATTTAGTTATAAAGATCAAGTTGACTTCTATTTGTCATTCCCTTTCGTCTTTCCTACGCCTGTGGTACAACATAACAGAGTGCTATCGGCGGACCGGCCTAGAAAGTAGGGTATATCTTTACTCAATTCCTTGTATGTTAAGCTTAACGTACAGTAAAGTTAGAGGGAGGGGGGGACTTTCTCTCGCGACGACGACGACAACGACAACAAAAGCAACAAATACAACATATGGCAAAGAGGAAATCCATTATAGAATTGTGTCATGTTCTCTCCATTCCATTTCCGAAGCCGAAGCGAACGTGGGCCTACATCTAAACGTGGAAAATGTAGAAAGTAAAGCTTGAGGGTTTCTTCAAGTGAAGGCTGTGTTAAAGCCATTACTCTCCACTGTATTACTCAACAACTCAAAATCCTCGCTTTTGGCTAACAAACGTTCTGTATGCACTGGCCTCTGCTGCACAGCTATAGAGCTCATGTTCGCACTCTTTAGTGACGTTCAGACGACCATTTCCCATTTCCCTATATTCACCCGCCCAATCCGTCGTCAGTCCGTCCGTCCAATTAATACTAGGTGACGGATAAACTTCGTGTCCTATATATGTGCCTCTCTACGCTACCTACCTTCAACTCACTTAATATACCTTCTAGGACATTACGACATATTATCTTGCTCAGCCAAGCCCTACTTCTCGTCGTCGTCGTCCTCATCCTCCTGCCCTTCCCTGTCCCATTTACCGTACACGAGAATTAACTCATCGTCAGTCAGGAAGGAGTCACGAGTGCGATCACGATCACGACCAAGTATGTACGTCGTAGTCTACGCTAATATTCCAGGACGCTGCTGCTGACGGAAGTGGTGCTTTCTCTAATACTACATACATAATGCATACGACTACAGAGAATTAACTAATGCACTCACCTTCTCCGCCTACTTCCTTTTCACCTGGCTGGATACTGGATGGATATCTACATTATGAGCAGCACTCCTACATCCCTACCTACCTATTACTTAAAGCGTGAGTGATCCCACTCCCACCATACTTTCTCCAGCTGCTTATGGATATCGAAAATTCAAAGTCGACATTCGACATGGTGAATTTTTTCTAAATTACAGGAATTTCTCCCTTCGTCAATTTTTAATTGACACACAAACTTTTAGAATGGTAAACATCATTCGTGTTTGTGACGAAGAAAGCTTAGGGTTTTCTTCTCAGCTAAACTTGAAGACGCTCATCTTACATGAAAAATGAGATCCACACTACTCGTAGTATTCCAACGTATCAGTATGTACCTGCCTAGGAAGGTTTTTTTCTGGCCATTTTCCGTTTTGGGGTGGAGTCCCAAGTTTTTGATGACGGAATATTTAATGACAGCGTCTACGGCATTTACATTTTTACAGATGTCCTTGAAGACTGAAAGAGATAAGTGGCGTGAGCATCCGGTCCCTGTTTTTTGTTTTGCAAATTCGTACGATTAATTATGAAGCATACTTATATCATATAATATGCTACAGTCACTGATTACTACTTTGTCCCAGTTTTTATATTATTTCGCGTATGTAGGTAAATTCAACATTGTCTCAAATGTGACAGACGAATTTGGGAGATCACATAAAATCATCAATCATTCTACAAGATATTAGTGTTACACAGTCATACAAAAAAAGCTGGAACAGCTGCCCCTGTGTTGTGCAGATATACGGCAGCCAAGCTGTATTTTTAATTTATCACATCCTTTTGCACTGTATTGAAATTATATTTGTGTAGTCTTTAAACATTTGGTAGTATAAATTTTAAAATAGTAATGTCTGCTGTGTAAAAATCCAAAATCCTTGCTCTTATAATTAGTTTAAATTTTCCACGCAGCATCATATTTAGCATAATGTATTATGTATAACAACACAGAGTACTTTAAATTGAAATGATTTTAGAAAGTGTGGAGTCGAAAAAGAATTGACGTGAGGGATTTAAAAACATTATTTTCTATTAAAAAAGCCGCCGCCGGATTGAGATTAGGACGGCTACGATGGTGACGACAAGATAATTCAAACACCCAAAATGTGTTCTATCACTAGCTTTATTAATTTGTGCTGGAAATTCAATTTAGAGGAAAATGTACATCAACTTCTGTCTATAACGTATTTCCACTGTTGCCATTCCAGTTCCAGCTCGGGTTCTCATTGCCACATGGCATGTTATTGCACTGCCGAGCCGTGTCATTTAGGAGAATACAATGTATGTGTACAATGTGGACTGATACTGAAGCACTGACTACTGTAGTTGCCATTTTATTTCACAGAAAAGATCAAAGAAATGCTTTTGTGTGTGTCTGTACGTATATATGTCTCCATGCATAGCCACCTACTCCATGCTCCATACCCCATACAGCAGGGTGAGCGAGCGAATAGTCAATAGTCAGAGGATTGAATACCAAATCAATAATGAGCCGAAGCCGAAATTCTTGAGTAGGAATAGAAATCAGACAGTAAGACTATGATGAGAGGGAGAGAGACACATAGTCAACACGTCAGTCAGTCAGTGGTGGTGGAGATGGGAGCGGTAGAAATGTCAGAATGTTTTCATCTATCTATAATATGTATTCACATTCTATATTTCTATGCCTGCGAGAGCCTCAAAATGGAGACAAAGTCTCTCTTCTTCCTCATATTATAGAGGCGGTTTTATTACAAGAATTTTGGTTTGGAACAGGTGCAAAAGCTTTCATTGGAAAATTTGAAATCAATGACTCATCCTTCAATATAGTACATTATTAGTCCATTTTCAATACGCTACCCATACTTTCGACTACTATCAGGGGCGGGCCTAGAAATATTTTCTGGGGTGGGCAACACATATCCTGGGAGAATAGTCAATATGGCCCATTTCCAATTTAAGCTTAAGATTGCGTCATCTTGGATTAAATCATTTAATTTAAATGCCTTTATGTTAAAGAATTAATTTTGGGGTAGAGAACTGCCCTCCTGCCCTCACCCTGAATCCACGCCTGAATACTACCACTCTAGAATATGAAGAGAGTCCAAAATTAAGCAAGCCTCAATATTACAAGGTATTCAAAAAACATGGGTTACATCCTCATAGCTTATCCGCATTTCCCACACCACACGCAAAGGGTTTCATTTTTACATCCAGAATCCAGATTGTCGTTTTTTTATCTGTAAAGTTATGAATGAAATTAGGATTATGTATTTGCCGCCTATGCCTTGCGGAGCCCAATAATAATTGCCGTTGCCATGCCACCATGTCATAATTTGTGCTCCCATTCTCAACCAACATGAGCGTCAACAGTCAACGGTACGGTCGGAAAAAGTACTGTGCCTACATAGTGAGTCACATCACGTCCAGTTATGGACTAAAAGTTGAAGGGAGACGATGACTAAGTAAAAGACTCGTAGGGAGGTACCTACATAGGAAGGACGTAGGTGTGTTCGGAGTGCTTACTCAAAAACGGAAAATTCCCTCTCGTTTTCCCTCCTTTCAATTTTCAATAAACCTCCGCCAGCTCACAGATCTTATTTTCAACTTCAAGCCTCAACTAATGAATGTGGGATGAATGCTGAATTTTGAATTTGAAATGAATGAGCTTTTAACGAAGCAAGACTAAAAACATGAATATGAATAGGGATTGTATGTAGCTCTAGTGTAAATATGGGTATCTCGAGCATAATAAAACACCTAGGCGTATTACTCATAATAAACTACGGATGACGACGAATATACAGGGAACGGAGGGGTGTCAACCGTCGAGTGTGTCTGACTTTCTGTGGTTTTCTATTCTCATATATATATGGTATCTTCTGTCTCCTTTTTCTCTCGTCACTTGGACGACATCACCATTCAACTTTCAATGAGTTTTTAGTCGTTTATTAGAGGCTTGAAGGAGTGAAATGTGTATTGGTTCACACTCTTTCTCTCTCTCTCTTTTCCTCGCTCTTCTTTTTACTTTCCCTTCATCGTCCTGCCGTTCGTGCTGCTGCCGGAAGTTTCATAGAGAACACAAGAAGGAAGGATTTTATTTTCTTTTTCATATGGGAAGGGGTTTGGTGGGGGAGGGGAGGGGAGGGGTGGGCTCTACCCAGAATCATTCACTCTGCTCAAGGGCCTTGCTACTATCTTTTTAATCCTTTTTTCAATAGAAATTTCAAATGGCTTCGTTTTTCTCCCGAGGTTCGTGTTTCCGGACTGTAAAGCACCTCCACACAAAATCAAAATGTGTGAGACATGTAAAAGCAAGAGGAGCGAGGGAGTAGCGACAGCGAGAAAGTTGACTTTCACTCCTTAAAGGTCTTTCCATCCTGTATATAGTATACAGTCTTTATCTTTATTTTCATTGATATTGCTTTCAAAATATCATTGTCATTACTCCTAGTACTACACCGCACCACTTGACTACTTCTTACTACATTTTTATGTGGACGGTTTATATCTTCGGTGGCAGCACTCATAATTATTGTCACACTAAAAATAAATAATAATAATATCATTTCCCGGACTTAATAATAATAACTGCTGTAATAATGTCCCGGACTTGTTCCCTGGACTGGAAAATAAAAATTTTATTTTCCGTCATAATAATAATAATTATAATTAAGGAAAAGGAAGGGGAAATATTTTCTCACATTATTGCCAGGTATTAAATTTTAATAGGAGCGTATAGCAGCGCTGACAATGAGACAAACTCCTGCCATGTTGATGCACACCACCACTCCATATATGACCATTTGGCTGTGACGAACAAGTCGGGTACTCGAGATTGTTAACGGCACCATTAAATCTGAATCAAGTACAAGCCCATTAAGAGAGAGGGACAGGTTCCTGCTCGTCCCTCATTTTTATCTATTACATGACACGAGTAAAACATTTACAGTATTGTCTTCTCTGCAGGCGCGGATCCATGGGGTGGGCAAAAGGGCAGTTGCCCACCCCAAAGTAATTTTTTAAATATAGGATAACGTAGGGGCATTAAAGCTTTAAACCAAGTCGACACACGGTACTCTTATATCTCAGAGAACAATTAAAATGGTACATGTCCATTTTTAGTTAGAAATAAATTCCATCTACAAAAAAAGCATTAAAATATCATGATCCTAAAAGCATGTACCTTAATAGAATATTTTGCACTTTTCAAAAACATGTAAATGGAACATTTTGCACTCGTAATTTACAATTTTGGGCATCTATTTTGTAGCTTTTTTGACAGAGCTCATTTATTTTGAATTCTAGCTTAAATTGAAAATGTGCCATTTTGGTTCATCACCCACGATATGTATTGCCCACCCTAGAAAATATTTCTAGATCCGCCCCTGCTTCTCTGAAATGCTCGTTCTCGTCTAAAAAACATGGCTTGAAATATTGAAATCAAATTCGAATTGAAACTATTATTAGTGGGAGTGGGAAGGGACGCAAAGCCGTGCATCAGGGGGAAGTGGTCGTAATCGAAACGGGCCCAGTGCTGTTACACGTCGAGTGTAAAGAGAGTAGAGAAAGTAAAGAGTCCACTGTTTGAGTCAGATTTGAGTTCGACAGGAAGAAATGAAGGTAGAAGTTTTATGAGTATTCGATGAGTTGGATGAAGAACTTACGCAAAGTACTACCGACTACCGAAACCGACTACCAATACCTAGTGAAAGTCTCAAGTGTGGAACATGAGCGAGCTTAGTGTGGTGGGGAGGGTGGTTGGCTAATGGTATGATTACCTTATGTTGTTATGGAGCAATGGAGCTTGAGCGTGGCTTTGGCCTGACTGTCGAAACTGGTTCTCATTCATATGGTCGGATGGTCAAAGACACAAACACACACCGTCAACCGTGGGCCTGAGGAAGTAGCGTGTGAGTATAGAGATAGAGAGAGATGGAGAAAGCGGAATATAGAGTTAAAGTCAAAGGATTCAAGTGGAAAGTGTAGCGCTGACTAATGAGCCTGTTGATGAGGTGGGATTTGTTTTGTTGGATGGAATGTTAAATCCACTCGAGAATTCTCTATGGAATCCGCTCTCACACAGTCCCTTATATATTTCCAAGTCTCGAGTCTCGACTAAAATGAGTTTTCTATTTACTCATGAGCTCGCGTCCTGTCTCCCGCCACCGTAGCTGATACCGTCGTCCCCGTCATTATCGCCACCAGCCACCAATCTCAATCTCGGGACGAAGCTAAGCCATACCATATATACCAATATACCTTACACATAACAGTCTCGCGACTGTAGAGTTGAGTAGCCTTGTATGTACATGCAAAGCCATGTCGTGTGCTTGAAGAATAAATCCCCATTAAAGGCCTATCAGTGGGTAATTACATGAGAATTCTCTCCTCTGACACCCACACCCACATACACACCCCACACACACACTCTATATCGCACTAAAGATATTGAACTTGAGTTCATAATTGGTAGAATTGTATTTAATTATTATGATGAGCCCTCAATCAGGGGAAGTTAAGGAGGTTCTCTCTGCCGCCTCTCATTAATACAATTAGAATTTTATAAATAGTAATGAATTGTAGGTTCTTTGTATAATTTTCCAGTGGAGACGAAGCACGGGTTCAATCGGACTTTTTCTGGGACGGGAGGGAAGTTGAGCTCCCCCAATTTCCCAGCCAGTTACTACAATCATTTAAATTATTTGAACCATCTGGTCGCTCCAAATGGAACTCAAATCGTGGTCCGCTTCACTCATTTGGATGTGGAGGCTCAGGAGGACTGTCTCTATGATTATGTCGAGATTATCGACCGAAGGACACGCAATATGACGCGCTACTGTGGAACTCATCACAAGGATAATTTGGACAAGTAAGTATACCTATACCAAGACCAAGATTTGAGTCTATATTATTACCATTATAATATATAGCTCATATTTCTCTTCCATTCATTAAGCCGCAACGGTAGAAGGAGATATACACCAATATATATATATAGCATATAGATCATTTTTAGTAATAGCCCACCCAAATTCCTCATGAAATCTCTGTGGTATGACCCCCTATATAATATCTTTCTAGGTTTTTGACGCTATGACTTTGGTTCCAGTTTCTTGACATAATATTTAAGTATAGGAAGTAGGCTACGATTACGATTACTATGTATTTGGCTCTGACTTCCTTGGACGTTGACTTAAGAATTTCTGTTTCAATTTCCAGTCTTGGAAATTAGTACGTCGTCCGAGCAAACTTTTCCAACTTTCCCCAAATTTTGTGTGTCTCTCAGACTGTATTCTCATGGCCCGCACTCACACCCCACCCAAACTTAATTAATTCCTTATGAATGTAGGTAAGTACATAGTATGCTGAACTAAATTTAGACGTTCGCAAATTTAGAAATTAGAAATTAGAGCAGAGAGTAGCAAAGCTACCTATTTCATTCCTACTACTACATTAGTTCTCAGTCTCAAGTTCAGAATTCAGAATTTCCAACTCATTTTTTCACTTTCCCCGGCTAAAGCCGAAGCCGAGCCAGGAAGGAAAGATAATTCATAAATTATCCTATCATAAGAGTATTAGTCATTAATTAATGTGACTCAAGATTACAAAATGTTATTTCCATTTTTTATATAGCATAGTATCTTTTAGTTTTAGCTGTCCTTCCATCGCCATTTTAAGCTTTCACTTATTGCCGTAATGGTTGTAATTTTAGACGTCATCGTGAGTTTTGTGACAGCGTCACATATACATTTTCTTGGGCTATTTTACTAATAGGCTCCGCTGGAATTGGAATTTACTTTGATGAAGGAAAATAGTGCGTCACACTAATCGTCAATCGTATCCTTGTTAGATTATTAATAATTTCGAAATTGAAATTTTAATAGTGAGAATAGCTAAAGGAGGAGGCACAGCACAGGGAGCGTCGGATTTATTTTAAATTTCCGTTTACAAACTCCATCAAATCGTATGTACCAAACCCAATGCAATGAAGATAGGTAGCATGTTAACTTTAACTTATGTTTTCTGTGCAGTTTATTAAATTTTTATATCCATAAATGTCAACCAAGCAACATTACGGTTATTATATATGGTTGATAAAAGGGGGAAAAGTCACATTTATTTTTCTCAAATCATATATACTCAGCTTCTTCAAATATATTGAGCAACATTTTTTAAAGTAAAAACGGACACTGTTTGCAATTATTTAAAGGTACAATAAGTTACATTTATAATTGTTTTTTTTATAATTCCAAAAAAAGGCGTCTTTTAAAAGTACATTATAAAATGCGTAAAATGCTTCCTCTCAAAAATGTTCAGAATGGAGAGACGCTCGCCAATATTCCAATATTTTAGCATACTTTTTTTTATTTGAATTTGCATTCATAAATTATTTGGATAGAAACTATTGTAGAAAGAGTGTAAATGTGCCGTTTAATGTACGGAAGAGAAGATAAAAAAACGATCCTCCAAAAAGAGGAGTCCGAACTCCAAACACATCTGTAGATTGAAAATTCGAGTTGTTAGACTTTTGGACTTTTGGAGTTTCTGCTTATACGATTAGTCTCTCTACCCTTGACATGTTCTCATCCATTTCCTTGTGACTATCTAATGAAAAGTCCGTGTCTGTGTTAAAATTACGGTATCTGTGTACATAAATTTACATTTTGCATTACTATGTAACACAAGCTAAAGCTCAGAATTACAAATGGCCTAAATACTGATTACTCAGGGTGATGACTATGTACATATACATATATACAGAAGGACCCTGCATCTATGTACATTTTTCTCTATATTTGATTGTGGTATATGTATCTCTGGCCTGGCCACTGCTTTTATCTTAAAAGCGTAAAGAGGAGAGAAGAGCGACTACGTTTTTTTAGCCGTGTCATCCCGTCCCCGGCCCTGTCACTGTTTGATTTACGATTAGCTTGACTTTCACAGAATAGAACTTGAACGCTCCAACAGTCACTTTCCTTTTCTCAATTTTTCCTCTAAAAATCTCATGTTTTATTCCAAGTTCAAGAAGTAAGAGCATAAACAAGACAATTACAAATAACGCTGAGTTTATACAAAATTGTAAATAATTACGCACAAAAAATGAATTATTTTAGACAATAGCCATTACTCACTCCTACAATTACAATTACAATTGCAATAAAATTAATGGAGTCTCTCACTCCTTAAAGTTGCTAATGTGTTGAGGGGGGGGGGGGTAGGGGGGGGGGTCAGTCACGTCAGAGTGTCAGGCATTGTCTCTCAGTGAAAGATAGATCTTGTAACATGTATTTAAGTTGAGGCCATATTGGCGGCCGTCTGGAGCCGCTGCCTTAGAAGTACCGTTTTTAAATCCCAGTCCGCCCTTGCTTCTTTGTCAGTGTTGAAAAATCTGTCCCACAAATGAAACTTTTTCCCATTCTAGAAAAGTTTAATGAAATTACCTGTATAGGTGGAAAAGCAAAGACCTTGAAAACTGTCTGAATATCCAAGTTTGATTTGAGTTGCAGATCTGAGAATACTTTGGTCTGGTGACTACACTCCCCCTTATGTCTGTAAATTGTGCAGAACAAAAACTAAATTGCTTAGATAATTTCTTTCATCTTTCAAGCGAGAACACTACAAAATGAAGTGTATTTTGTAACCAATTATGTGTCTGTTCTATGAGTGTCAGTCAGGACAGATACTTCAATAGAATTCACCAAGAATGAGCAGTCACCCACGAGCTTTCGCTAATTAGTAATTAGCGAGGACACACAATGAGATACATATTATACTTACACAGAACAATTAAAAGGGAAAATTGGGTAAGTTTCTTTCTTTGTAGGCGTCGACCTTCGACCTGCATTAAAGAAGTACTCGTGTAATTTTATATCATCGAAATCATTGCTTCTTGAGATTATTGGTGACAGTTTTTCGACTGCACGCTGTACTTTTTGTTCTTACTACATTTCCTCTGTTCACAAACTGATATTATGTAGTTCTCATTTTTGCGTCAGTATCAATTTCGCTATCGTTTAAAAAAAACATGATTTTTATGTCATGTATTTTTCTGGTTTTAGTCTGGTACTGATAGGTATCAGTTATGAGTATAACATACTGTGTGACATATCTACAGGTATTCTAGTTTTTTATGCGACTCTTTGAGCCACGACCTTCCATGCCACAACTTTCCCTTTAGTTGCCAAGTCCTGTTTTCTTTTACATTATATAATTGTATATTTTTCTTCACTCCCTTCCACCCTTCTCTAGATTGAACTACGTGTCATCCTCGAATGAAGTGGATATAGTATTTCATACGGATTTTGTGGACACTTTCACGGGATTTGAAATTGTATGGAGAGCCGTGGATGTCTCGGGTTGTATCGCTGGGAAAACGATTCTCACTGGGATTGGGAGCGGATTCCCACTGCATGATGCGACCATTTTTACACCGAATTTTCCACACTTCAATCTTCCAGGGCTTAACTGTGTCTACACCATCGTCGCTCCAGGTATGCTATTGTCATCCACACATCCTCACACTTTTCTTTCTATAGATAAATACGTATGTACATTTCTGGATTCGTGAGCCTCTTCGTCTTCGAACACCTTTTCCAATGTTCTTCAATGCTCCTCCAATTCTACTTCTTCTCCGTCTATCAGCTACTGTTTTTTTCTGGTCTTCTATTCATATACTTTGGAACTATGAAAAGGGCTCTATGCCCGGAAATGAAAAATATTATGTTAAAAAATTCATCATAATGCTCAAAACGTTTTTCAAATTGCACGGTTATGAAATAACTGCGAAATCAAAGTAATATTATACGTTTAAAAGCCGACACAATTTTCTAAAAATCTGGTGTGTTTAAGAATCATTTAAAAAGTTTGAGTTTAGAAGGTTAATTATTTTTATTTTGGATTATTTTTTAATTTTTACGGTTCTTTGAACTAGATGACTACTTTTAAATAAACGTGTTTCAAAATCTATGGGTTTTAAATTAACATTGTTTTTAACTCTAATTAACTCTAAGGTTTTAGGTTTATATTTGTTTAAAATTTTAAACTGTGGGGCTTTGAACTTTTATCGTTTTTGGGCCCTTAGGGTGATGGGTTTTAAAATTTTATTTTTCTTCAGTTTATTTTTGTTGACTAAAGTTATCGTTCTCGTCTCTATCTCTCAGTCAGTGTTTTTTTTTATCTTGAAAATTTTTGAACATAAACCAATTTTGAACTTGTCACATTTGAATGATAGACCCAACGCAGTTATGTTATTACCATGAAATAGCTGTGAGTAAAAGAAGAAATATTTTCTTTTGTAGCTCCCAGCATTTCGTATTTCCTTGTTCGCTTCTCCTTTGTTGCAATATCCTAATAATATGTACTACTCTCGGATTCTATGTTTATACTGTATCATGAAAATGTATTCACATTCACCCTCTGGCCAGTGTAAGATGCACAGATATATATACACAAACAGCGGGAGGCTCAGCGTCAGAATACTGTTTAGGGATCGTCTAAAAATGACGTCATCAAAATATCCTATTTTTTGCAACTCTATGACCCCCCTGTCGTCAACTTATAATCATTCCGTAAATGGCAATCTTCAGCATGGGATGTCATCAGTATCAGCAGCCATTGACTCTGCTGATGACTTTATTTGGGAACGATCCCTTACTTAATAAGCATAGCTTTCTTATAGTACCTATGTGGAGGTTATCCTACAGTACCTACTATTATTACTAACTGTAGTGATTAATAGTGTACACCTAGTTTTCATCCTGTTTTTCCGAGCTCTGCACACACACAGGTAGTAGATATTAGATAATCTCATTTGAGATTGTGTTCGCGGTTATTGCGGTTTTTTTTTCACCGTTTACATTTGCGGGAGTGGGGAAGTTGGAACTTGGGATTGAAGCTGGAGGAAAGTGGGATTCTTGAGCGTATAAGAATAACAAGGTTTGTGTATTCTACGGGGATCTAGAGAGTGAGCGGGAAGTTGTGGATATACAGTCTTGCTTTTCTTTGAAAAAATGATTGTTTGAATTCAATTTTGTAAAAAATTTAAATACCTACTTTATATATATGCTAGGTCCCAAAAGTGCGAGTGCCAGTCTCTGAACCAGAACAAGAACCTGCTTTCTCCATTTTTCAGCAAAGTTTATTACTTACTACGCCAGATAAGATAAGATAAGTGAAGGTACTCTGCCTGTGTGTGTGTGAGATCCAGTTGAATGAGTAGTTTTGCTCCAGGTTCTGGTTAGTTTCATTTCTTGAAAGATTCAAAAAGCCGAGTCGTAGTCGTAAAAAAGGGAAAGTGGTGAAGGTGGATGAATGCCCCAGTCAACGTTGTGCATAGGTATCCAGTGATGTAGAGTCAAAGTCTCTACCTATCTATCCACATTTTCTAGTCAAAGATATATTAAGAATAAAATATGGATAATATTATCAGTTTAATCCTAAAGGAGATAAATCTAAAGTGCCCACGGAGACGGAGACTGGAGCGAGTGTAGACGGTAAATGTTGACTGTAGGCTCACATTGTAGTTATGAAATACTACTTACTTTACAGGGGTACCGCTCCTCTCCGTACTTTGTACTTACTACTCCTTGATGTACCCATTTATCCGTTTTGTATTGTAAATTAGATTGAAATGAAAGGCTGAGCCCAGGACCAGCTACCAGTCTACCAGTCCCACTATACTATTCTATACCACTACCAACCACTCTTCAACTTCACTGCTCACGACGGCAGGATAATGGGTTTAGTTTTTGTTCTACTGTTGTTTTTCCCCCGTTCAAAAGAAATCCCAAAATTTCTTGTACATTTACGTAATGAGGAAATCTCTGGCACTCATTTCACGCCAGGCACACGGTCACCAAGTAGTACGACTCACCAAAGGATCACCAAAGGGAACACGAAAACCAAAACGAAAACGATCCATATAGCCATTTAATTTAGAAGAAATAAAGACAAATGCAAAAGGCAGGGACTCCGCCTCAGTCATTTCCATCATACACAGTACAGTATACGGTTTTAAATAATTGTATTTCTTTACCTACTTTCTCAACATCCTAAAACTATAGGCTTTCTTACCCATACCCGCAGAGGCGTATTTAGAGAATTTTTGTTGTGAGCAGACACATATACAAAAATTCCCGTAATCTTGGCTTTGCCCCTAGGTGAGCCTAAGTAGGGGGGGAAATACATCTTGGGATGGAACCCATGTTGCCCCCCCCCTTCTGGATCCGCGCCTGCCTACACCCATCATTAGAATATTTGCGTCAGAGTTGTCAAGATGAGTTTAACTTAATTTAAGTTTTGAATCTAAAGGGAAGGGCTATGTATTATACCATTACCATTACCATTAGGAATCGTCCACAAATGACGTCATTGGTAGTGTCAATGGGTCTACTTGGCAGCTGATGACGTCCCATGCTAAAGATAGACATTTACGCAAAGGTTAAGCTGATGACAAGGGGCCATAGGGTTCTAAAAATGGGGATTTTTTGATGACGCCATTTGTGGACAAACCCTTACCGTTACTTACGATTAGAAAATTACAGTTACCTACATACCTATATGCTTCTTTCTAGATAATAATTAATTTGTGTCTTGTAAAGAAGTTGATAGGCTTGACATCTTATTTTGTGGAGGGATTTCTATCAAGCACAGCTTGTTGAAAGTTGTAATATTGCTGTGCTCCCCTCATATTCTAATCATCTGGTCTTGAATTGAAAATAACGTAACGTGTAGTAATGAGCTGTTAGAGGATTTTACTACACTAACTACTACTACTGCTTCTAGTAAACGACACGGGAAAATGTAATTTCAGTGTAGAATAGGAGAGAATCATAATTAATATTTCACTTCGCTTTATAAATTTTACATTTTACGCTCCTTTACTCTACTCTGTGCTCCTTTTGGAGCAGTAATATTGTTAAACATCGGAAGCTTTATACTCAGGACGAGTGAAAGGCGGCTGGCTGAAACTGGAGTATATGAAAGTATATGAAGAAACGGCTTTGTATATTTACTTTACAGGGCGATAAGATTTCCTCTGTGAATTTTCATTAAATCGACGGAAATCAGTATCAGAGCCGTAGGACCATAGGGCCAGGGCCACCAGAACCAGACGAGTGCTGAGAGGCACAGATTGAAGCCAGTGGTTCTGGAACATAGTTTGATAACTTCTCCTAATCGTCCTCTATACGTTCAAACCAAGAAAGTTAGGAGATGATGGCGTTGGTCTTGTGTTAATATGGCATCCTTGAGAAACAGCAAGAGTCTCGTGGATGGTTATGGTGTCGATTTATTGCTTATTTAAAACAAACCAGTCTATCTCCTTATCGTTAGCATGCAGTGTTGCTAGGCATAATAGTAATAATGATGTTAGTATCTCTCTCTCTCACACAGCTCAACGTCGTTAGATAAGTTTACCTAGGTTTTTGTATCTAACATGTAAGTTTCTTTACCATTCATACACTACATAATTCCCTGTCGGTTGAGACAACTTTGTAGGTCAATGCTGCATATATATAGCTGAAGACGAAATACTAGACATGCCTGTGCACACAATTTAAAAAAATACATACAACAACACTACAAAGAGTTAGCATATAGCTTCCTTTCTGATCTATATATTTGGTAGAGCCCGCCTCCCCCCCCCAGCCCGGTCGAAACCTAAATTTATATTCTAATTAATTTTACTAATTAAAATCCATGCAGAGCACCTATTTACAAGATTGAGAGAGCAGCCAATTAAATTAATTAGAAAATTTTGACCTTTTAATAGCATATGTAACATTATCAATATTCTAATTTTATAATTTTAGTTGAGTTACACGCTGCTGAGGGGGATAATCAAAATCAATTAATCCAGCTTTTACACTATGCTTTCAATATTAGTAATTTAAATGTTTAAAACTTCGTTTTCCATAATCTAAATCCTAAGTCATTTTTGCATTTATTGCATTTACAAATGGCTGGTTCCTGCTATTTCATCTCGATTCAAGCTAAACTTATTTTTAGTTTAATGCTCCATTACTACATGCACTAGCCGACTTGAACACAACAATGGCGTCCTTACCTTCCTTTTTTAAATGTGAATGTATTTTATTAATAGTTATAAATATGGATACTTTATGCTTCTCTCTAAGTGTGTAATGTATTGGGTAATGGGGAAACGGGAGTTTAAGGTATGTGGACTCCTTTTCGGGTCGGGACATAAATGCATTAAATAAATGCAAAAGTAGCCCCATGGTGACAACCTATTTTCATTTTGTACGGCCCAGCCTATATAGTGTACACACTACACACACCATTGTACTTATGAGGTAGGTCTTACGCAAAGAAAGTTTAAACGCAAAGCTGGCAAAGCTTCGTGTGAAATGTGAAAGGAGTAGAGCCCTTATATATATTACGTATAGTTCGAGTTCCAAGAATATTGTGCCATTACAAGTGCAACTGTCAACTGTAATATAGGTGAAAGAATGATACCAATAGTAGTGGTAATAACTCTGTATTTATACGAAGAGTTTTTCGGTAAAACGGTTCAAGTCCATTTATTTTTAAAATGATATTAATTGCGTTACGTGTACTATTCAACTAGATACAGTACTGTGCTGAATGGTAACTGTCTATGTTCAACCAAACCATTTTTTTAAATTTCCAAAATTTTGTTTTTTGGCAAAACGGGTCAAGTCCATTAAATGATCCCATTGGTAAAATGGGATAAGTTCACCATGCATTTCTGATTTAAATTTGGTTTGTGAGTGTTTTCGTAGTTTGTAGAAGACAATTCACTCGCGTGAATTTTTTATCCAAGAAAAAGTTTAAAAGTTAAAAAAAAGTTTGGTTTCACTCAAACAAAACGATTAAAATTTCGTCTCACGGACTTTTGCCTCTACGTTAAGTTATTGATTTTGAGGCAAAACGGAAAAAGACCACAAATTAACATTCTTGAAAATTGTCTAAAAGATTCCAGAGTCAGTCTGGATTATGAAACTATTTTTAATAACGCTTCGTCAGTAGAAGTACCTGTAGAAAAAAATTGAGTTGAAGAAAATAATCTTGTCACTTTTTATTTATTATTTGTTGTTCCTGTAAAGTTTGCTTCGATGGACTTGATCCATTTTGCCAAAAAACTCTTCATACATATTTGTATTTCCCGAAATTCTTGAAACATACGTTGAGTAAATGTACATTTCTGAGAAGAATAATAATGACAATAATAATGTGAAATAAGAGGAAAGGAAGAGGTTTCTTGAATGTGAATATTCCAATTCCAATATTTGATATTAATATAGTAAATATTATGATTCTTTTTTTTGTTTGTTCACAGCTGGACAAAGGATTTGGTTGAGTTTCCAAATATTTGAAATTGGGAAGAATACAGAGTCCTCCACGAATAACATCTCAACAATGGAAGATGACTGTTCTCAGCAGGACAGAGTTCTCGTTGACCTTGGGAATGATGATATGGATTTAGCCTCGTCTTCTTCCTCCTCCTCCTCCTCTGACAGTCGGGATCGGGGTGGACTGATGAGATCATCAAACAATGAAATTATACTTTGCGGAAATCTGTCATCAGTTCCGCATCGTATCTCCTTTGTTTCTTATCGAGAGAGAATGACGATCCGTGTCTTCTCACCCAATGGGAAGACGGGTCGAGGGTTTCTAGGGAAATTCAAAGCTATTCCACTCGCACTCAATGAGATTGTTCCTGTGGACACACAACCGAATTCCTCATTCTCATTGACGTCACTCAACTACCCGCTCGTCCCACCCAAAGCTGTCAACTTCACACTCTCCCTCACCTCCCCACCCAACTACGTCCTCACGATCCGGGTTCAGGGGAAGTCCTACCCCAAATGTCAGTACGGCGTCTCCTCCTTCATGGAGATTCATGATCCCCTCGCCGGACCCAATGGAACCAAGTACATTATCTGTCAACCGGATGAGACGAGTCTCACCAATTTATTTGCTTTAGAAAATAATGAGAATGATAATAAAATTGCAACTCAGAATGTTCCAGGGATGGACTCTACCTACACATTCCGCTCTGCTTTCAATCGTTTGGATATTAAACAAGTCTATGTGTATGGGTACAATGGGAGGAAGTGGAATGCAGAAATCGTTACTTCATGGGGTACATACAGTTTTTCTTTTTTATGAGTCTAACACCTGTCCAAGTACTTGGACTTTCATAGCCTCCCTTTTTTTAAGTTTAATAAAGCCACGGCAAGTAAATAATGGAATTCAGCTGATTCAGGAACTAATTCTCCTACCATCACGTGATCGTCAAAACTTTTTAGTGTTTGAAACTAAAACACCTGATACGTATAAGCATCGCTTCGTGAATTTTCAAAAGATTATAAACATATATCGTTTTATTAGTATTCCAAGTAGCGTGAATGACGCTTTTTGCAAATTTAAAATTTGACCCCTTACCACCGCAATAAGTGAACGTTTTATTAAAGTTTTAAACTACGTAGCGAAAAATATACAATTGATTTTGGCTGTTGGCTTGATGTAAAAGTAAATGCAGACTTTGTATTAATTCATCTATCAATGACAAAATCCATATGTTTGAACGTCAGCAGGAGGACATCCAAATTAAAAATAATGCTAATAAATAAAAAAAAAAACTGTGAACATGAAAAATGTAGGCTCTACTCTCTTTCTTCTTGTATATTGAACATTTTAGATGAGAATTTCCGGACCAAGATTATAACAGGGAGTGATAAGTTACTGCTTCTCAAAGCTTGTAATCCTGACCCATGTCTCAATGGTGGAAAATGTGTGTCAGATGGAACAAGACACATCTGCCGTTGCCAAGCTCCTTACACAGGTTATTAAATGTCTCTCTGTCTGTCTCACTACTATAATATTATGTACACTCTGCTTCTGGTTCCAGTTTTCAGTTTCAATTCAAACAGTGAGCATATGACATCCGCTTCCGGAGAGCCTCTCTATATACTTGAATGTGAACTGAAGCTCATAGCTAGTGGCAGGGGCGGACCTAGAAATATTTTCTGGGGTGGGCCATATTTTCAGTGAAAAATCAAAATGGTCAAATTCCAATTTAAGATAGAATTATTATAAGCTAGGTAAAAAAAAATAAATGAGATAGATGTTTATGTTAGCCTATGTTAACAAATTCATTTTGGGTTGAAGCAACTGCCCTGTTGCCCACCCCATGGATTCGCACCTGGCTGGTGCGGTGGTGGTGCTGGGTATGATAAAAACTATTAACAACGTTAACTGTTGTGCTAGACGGCTACACACTCGTCGAGTTATATACAGTATATCTTTTGAGTTTATCGAACACAGAGCTGAACAGTGTGGATGGACTATGAAATAAGCTGAGGTCTTCATCATCAATTTTCCTTTTTTGCATGCTACGCTTTCAGGTCCGTTCTGTGGACTGAGTCTGTGTGATTTAAATCCATGCCTTTTTGGTGACTGCTTTATCGAAGATAAATCTTTTCGATGTGCCTGTCAGCTGGGCTATGGGGGAGATAGATGTGATAGACGGAAGAAACCGTGTGATGAGCGACCTTGCACTGGACATGGTGACTGTATTGAAATTGCCAACTCAACCTACAGATGTGTTTGCCATGCATATTGGGAAGGTTTGTCTACTTTCACATTTTCAGAGTTTGTCATCATTTTCCCTCCCATGCACATTCATTATAGACTTCCATACTCCTACCGCTGCTGTCATGACGTTCCATGGTATCACTATTTATAATGTTAATTTCAAATTGTGTGTGTGTGTGTTAGTTTTAGCCTACCTTTGAAGCTACGAGTCATTTCATTCAAGTTATACACCATCAAATAAAGTCCAAAATGCGATATCTACACTATTAATATGTAAAATAAGATTTCTATACCATTAAAGTGCATATCGCATTTTGCACTATATCTCGACCAGGCCTACTCGTAAATGTATACATAAAGAATTCTTCATATTTCAAAATTTAGTATGCCTGTATGATTGTATCTCAAGGGACTTCGTTTCCAGTAAATTAATTATGGGTCACATTAACGGCATTTTCCGGACCTTTATAGAAGTGTCTGCTAATGGGTCGCCCATAAATGATGTCATCGGTAGGGTCAGTGGATCTAGTCAAATTATGTTAAAGATATCCGTTTTTGCAATGCTAAACTGATGGCATTGTGGGGTGGGTTGGTCCTAATAAAAGAGTGGTAATTTGAGTGACATCATTTACGGACCACCCCGAATGGAAAGGAATAAATCAGTTTAATTATCTTTGGCACATAAATGAAAAATAAGGATTATTAATCTACACTTTTTAGGTCCAAGATGTGAAGCCAAAATGATTCATATACCGTACAGGCCACTCTCTCAGAGAATGTTGAAGGAACCCTTCTGGCTGGGTATGATCACTGTGACTGTAGTATTGGGCGTGATTGGATTAGTGTGGTGTTTGAAACGTCATTTCCCTGAAAAGCTTGACAAATTACTTAACGATGACTTGGATCGAAACCGTGGTATTTCATGGGGTGAGTTTCCAATTTTGAATCCCTGCTCCTCTCATAAGAAAATAATAATCTAAATAATAAAAATACAACTCAACTTTTTTTCTAATGAAAATACACAAAAATAATATGAATAAGCATAATTTTTATAATTTTAAAGAATGCATATTTCTTATGATATTTAATAATCATTACTTTTTGTGTCATTATTACACTTATTAGTTATATTAATGTCACTTTCCAGCTTAACATTTTAACTGTGATTTTATAGTCTAGCAAGTAAACATCCTGACATGGTTCAATGAGAATATAAAAACGTTGTTGAAAATATCATCCTGAAATTACCTTAGAAAGAACAGATTTCATATAACATTGGATTTTGATTAAATTTAAATTTTAAATTTTAGGCTCTTTAAACTATTGCCTACAAATATACTTCTGGGTTTTTGAAAAGTCGATCGAAAATATTCATTAATGACTTAGTTTTTAGGGCTCATCTAAATCCGTATTTTTTTCAAAGTCAAATAGTTTAGAATTTTCAAAAATCCAGAAACTGCTTTGTAGGTAATAGTTTGACGGTCGGATTTTATCAAAATTGAATGGAAATTGATTAAGTTACGAGGTGGCAAAAGTTTTTTAAATTGACCTTTTTGAACTTTGACGGAAAATTTTGAACAGACAGGGCAAAACGCACTCGAGTTATTGGGATCTCTATTCTTACTAAGATCATTAGATGCTATTTTCAGCAAAACTTTTAAATTCCCATGGAACAATGTCAAAATGTTAACTTGTAAGTACAAGGAATTATTTTTTTAAATACCGATACTGATAATTGATTGATTCCAATCATTATTATGTAAGTTCTACGTGTTGAATTTGAACTAGAAAAAAAGTACATACACATAATATATATAATTTATATACCTTATGTGTAAGATTAACATTGTAGCTTTGATGTTGTTCATTTTGTACTATGTAATATACCTTTAATTATTTTTTTTATATATATATATTTCTGTAATTAATTACTTTTTTGAGTAATTCAAGTTTAATGTTGTTTAAATTGTTCTTTCTCTTGTTGTTTCTCTCCATCTATAACCTTGTAATAAACCTTGTAGAATGTATACTTATATGTTTGTCTTCCTCACACTTTTCTAGCTATTTCTCTCTTTACCCTTTAGGCACAGCAAACTTGTCACTACATCTAAATTGCTATATTTTATGTACTTTACTACTACTAATAATAATAACTCATTAATCATGTCATTTTTTTATGTTTTTTTTTCTTCTTTTATTTCCTTCATTTAAAAAAAATTCTGTACAGTTTTTTGATTTGGTGATTTGGAATTTTTCTGTTGTCTATATTATATACTTTTACATATGTTATAATATAAATAATTCTCATTCTTATTATTATTATCATTATTCTCTGTATTACCTTTCTCTCATGCAATTTCTCAAGGTCAAAGTACATAGTGTCCCATTGACCACTGTGGCACAGGGGTCCTTGTTGGCTCTCTCTAAACAAAACACAAAGACAATGATCACATTTAAGAGAGGAACCTGTAGTAAAAAAAAATGTCAAAAAATAGGAAAATTCGAATTCGAAATCGAAAACCCCCCTTCTTCTTCTGTCTCTGCATGTTTGATGTTATAAATGACAAGGTGAGTCGTTCAACGTGTCCTATCATATATACCTTCAATTCAAAAAAAAAATACAAAAAAAAAACAATTTACAACTTACCATAATATATATTCAAAATATATTAAAAGCTACCACACAAAATTTTTTAAAACTAAAAAATAAATCATAATTATTATTACAAAAGAGTCATATCATAATTATATAATTTTATTATTTTTATCGATTTTATTTTCCTTTCCCAATCCATCTTAAAGGATATAAATTCACAAGATTTTGTTCATTCAATTGTATGAACGTGTTTTTTTAGCATTTTAGTTGTATGATTTTCTAATTAATTTCTTCAAACTACTAACGTTTAGATTTTTAGATGATTGAATATTAGTAAAGTATTATTTTTTTGATTACACTATGTAGTTGTAATTTAGTTGATTTTTTTAGAAATCTAATGATTAATTAGATAAAGCATATTATACAGCTAAAAAACAATTTAAGTAGCTCCAAGTACTTGTAGGCGTTATGATTCACTAACATTTTAGAACAATTTTAGTGTACAGAAATTGTTTGTTTTGTTTTTATTTGTTTGGTTTTCGTAGGGGTTCTCATTGAGAGACATGTTAATATATATATTGAATTTTATTTTTCTATTTTTTATTTTTCTATTATTAATTTAGTAGAAATCGCTTCATGGCTTTACATAGATAGAGTTCACACTGTCATTGATCGATTTGTCGAGAGTGAACGAAATAGTACATCATAGAAATAATATATACTTTTTGAACGATTAACTAACCCAATTTTTTTGTGATTTTAGAAGATTGTTTGGGGGATTTTGTACATGTTGTAAGTTGTAGTGTATTGCGGCTATAGAAGCAGTATGCACACTATTATACATAATAAATACCTTATAGTATTAGTTATAGTATTAGTTATAGTATTAGTATTATGCCCATGACATACAATTCAGTACAATACAAACACACATTACATCTACCTACATACAGTACTTTTACCTTGTAGATGAACGTAAATACTAACGAATTATTAGAACTTTATGCCAGGGATCGTCCAAAAATGACATAATCAAAAAATCTTCATTTTTATTATCCTATGACTTCCCCAGTCATCAGATTCACCATTACGTAAATGGCTATCTTTAACATGGAGTGTCATCAGGGGTCAAGTAGACCCTTTGACCTTACCCGTGACGTCATTTGTAGACGATTCCTCATACATTTATTGGACTCCCTCTCCGTTCTAAGTACGTCTACTTATACTAGTAGTAGTCAAACATTCAAAAAATATAACATTGCCCACTATTTTGAGGGATATATGCAATTCATTTGTCACACGCTAAATAATACCACATCTTGTACTTTTTGGTGACACGTTTCACGTAGAAAATAATGAAAACCAAACTTTTTTAAAAATATTTTTTTTGTTACTACTAGAATTATATTTCTATACATTTTTGATTTGACTAATTTGAGAAATTTTTTGAATTTTATTTTTGTAATTTAAAATACTTTTGCTTCCCCCTCTTTCTATATTCTCTGTTTTTTGGGTTATTGTACTGTGACTGATTCAATGAGGTACGAAAAAAAACTATCTACCCCGTTGTACTCTATAACCTATAACTATACCTAAACCTTACCTAACATAATTGCTTGAGCGTGCAACTTGGTGTATCTGTGTGTCTCTGTGTATTTTTTTTATGCTAAAAGCTGAGCTAAAAAACTAGACAAAAAAATAATATCGTCAATATTCTGACGCAGCAGAAACGGAAATGTCACTCCCTGATTTGTCATTTAACACCTGACCACTGCTGCTGTAAAAAACTGATGATATAAGTATTTTGTGCGTGCGTAGTGCGTACTTATATATGCAATATAATTCTGTTTATGTGATTTGACTATTGGACGAGAAATGTGCATCACAATATAAAAACTATTACTAGAATGATTTGCTAGTACATATATTTTTATAAATGTATGTATAGTTATATAATTATTACATTAGTTATATTATTTTACTATAATAATAGTAAAAGTGTTTTGTGAACATTTTTTTTTATTTATTTATTTTTGTCGGACTCGACAGTGAAATCCTTGCACTGATTCACTATAGAGCCTAGAAGAGCTATATATATATAAATATATATATATAATGATTTGAAAATATACCTTTTTTTGAACATGATAATTCTCAAATTTTTTTTTAAATCGTTCGACCAGAGTGATCTATTTTGATTTTTTTTCAATTTCTCCCCACTTTTTTAAAATTAATTCCTTACTTAGATTGTACTATATGTATATGCTAACAAAATAGTCGTAATACAAAACAGTATTAATACTCCAATTGCATGCTTATACTAGTTCTTGTGCAATTTAAAATGCTTTTGATGTATTTCTTGACTTTGTTTCTTTGTGGTTTGTTTTTCCCTTGGGTTTTATTGCTTCGTCAAAATTGGATATGGCTGACATCACTTTGGGTACACTGAAACTGATGATGATGTGAGAGTAGTATCTGGACGGTCTCCTTCTTCTATCCGGATAGGTAGTGGCGGCGGGATTGGGATGAGAGAGCCCGTTCCAGGAACATCACAACAGTCTACCAGTCCTCCAACCTCACGATCATTTTTGGGACGCTTTGGAATTCGGAAACCATCCCTTCTATCTCTGTCATCAGCTACTTCAGCTGTGTCCGTGACCGCCTCGAGTCCACATCAATATGAGAACCGTACTTTCAGCTTGGATGATTTATTGCGTCCCACACGGAGCATGATGAGTAAGTTCCCGTTTAGTCATGCTAATTTCTCTCTCCTTTGTCCTTCTTCTTTTACAAGGCTTCATCCGTAACTACACGAAAACCAAACTATGTAAGACCAAGAAATCCCACATGACAATAATTTATTGTTGTGTGGCCTGGAAGGTTTCAACTCCGGTGCACATAAGACTGTAGCACACATGTATATATGTATACGTAGTCAAATGAAAGCCTACACAATTATTTTTAGTCCAGTTACAATGTACACCAGCTGTCGCAAACGCTAAAAATTCAGAATACCAAGTCAAAAAATATCCTGTGTGAGAAGGATCAAATTCATGTTGTTTATGACGGCTAGGTTGGGCTATCGACTATGGATAGAGTTTTGGAACTTTTTCGCTTTGTATATAATATAATCTGGTCATGTCCGTCATGTATTAAAAAACTCAAATTCTGACAAGTTCTGGGCTGCTGTAATGATTTTTAAATAAAAGTTTATGTTCCATATCGCACCATTAGTGTTCAAGGGGTTGAATTAAAGTTCTTCCCACTTTTTTGTTTTTAATTTTCCCCGACCATTAATGACAATTTATTGAAAAACGTTTTTTATTCCCCCCCATATTGTGGATACACTGCCTTTGGTTTTAAAGAAGTATTTCACATACATATGGTATTGTTGCATACAGCGGTGGTTTTGGTTTTAATAATTGTAGTGTTAAGTTAACAATTGGCCTTCTTTCGTATGGATTTCAGCGATTATATTGTCAGTCTAATTATTGACCAACTTTGGTAGATCACCTGCAAAAGAAATTAAAAAAAAATGGTTACGTTATTTTATAGTAAAGTTTATTGATAGCAATTTTTTAATTTTTAGTAAATATATTAAAGAATATGCAGAAATGACTGTACTGTAATTTTTATGCAGGAACTCCAAGTCCTCATCGTAGAAGAAACTATTCAATTCAAATTCGGAGAGATCCTAACGAAAAACAGCAAATTCTGCAGCAGTTAGTTTCATCCGGGGGAAGTCAGTCTTTAGATGGGGAGATGAAGCCTCCTACACCCAAACCAACTATTGCAGAAATAATTCAAATGAGTGAGAAGAGACTTCGACTCGCCTCAGCCTCCTCTGTCACGAGTGACACGACTGGTGGAGACAACAAAAAACAGTCAAGTATTGAGGGCGAAGTTGAGACAAGCTTCACTAATCCAGTCCCATCCTCCTCATCCATGATGTTGACGCCAACAAGTAAAGCGGAGAAGAAAGTGACATTTGCTCGTCTCCTCGATAAATTAGCAGCCACGGAGATGTCATCCTCTTCCTCATGTTCGGATGTGAGTTGTGCGGAGGATAAGACGATCGTCATCACACCCAAGCCCCCCGAGAGGAAAAAAGAAAGGAAAGGACGCTTTCGACGATCCAAATCTTATAATCGCGGGAGAAGTAGTGAGACGGATCAAGATGGGGTAGAAATGTCCAGTTCCGACACTACACCCGATCCCATTTGCCCTCCAAGATTCCCCACTCGTCTCTGTATCAGTCCGACGGGAGCCTCTTCCCCGAGTAATACCCCTTCCATTTCTATTTCTGCGACAGGGGGGAATAATAGTAATAAGTTGCAAGCCTCCAAATCCCTTACAAAAATTGCAAGTGCTGACTCCTTACTTGCATTATTTCGAAGATTTTCTGGATCCAGCTCCGCTCCTCCAAGTCCCCAGTACTCCGAGAATGAGGAGTCCTCTGCAGGTGAGGAAAATCCAGCCAGCCGTTTGTCTTTCAATATTTATTTTGTAGTTCCTATTTCTTGCTGTCAATTAAAAAGGACAAAATGTTGGTTTCAAATTATTATTTTTGGCTTGCGGAATTGTACTGTATTTTGTAAATTATGTGGAGCAGTGAGTGTTTTGTTTAGTAATAATATTGGATTAAAAATAAATAATTATATAAGTGATACGTTTGTTGAATTAGGAGCTACGCCACTCTCCACACCGAGCTCTCCCCGCAATTCAACTTTAGCCATCAGACCACCAGCTTTCCTAATTACATCAGTTGATCAAGCGAACAATGCTAACAACACCATTGAGCTTCCAGTCATAGACCCATTTAGTCAGCCAGGCTGGAGAACCGGTCAGAGTTCCAGCATCACACTGGAAGTTCCCATGCGGGACTACTGTCTTTCACCCATTCATGAAGTCCCAACTCCACTCCCCACACCATCTCACTCTCCAGCCCACACGCCAATGATGCACCGTCCGAGACCGCAATCCGAAACCGTGCCAATGATTAAAGTTTTAATCAGCTCCGAGGATGAGGGTAACCCAATGGCAAAAAAGATGGAATCTCCACCTAGAATTAAATTCCCTCTTCCAATCATTGCCATTTCCGTGGATGGGGAAGACGAGGACTGTTCCACACCGGGAGCTGAAGGTCAAGATACTGGTGAGGAAAATGACGAGGAGGATTATGACGATGGGGCCCTCACGAGAGCGCTGACAGGGGACACGGAAGTCATACCTGACGTACTCATCCATGTCCCCCCCGAGGCCTGTCTCGAGAGTAAGCCGGACATGGAACAACAACAAGGGACTGCATTTATATTCCCATCTCCCTGTCGACCTCCCCGACTCAAGAGAGAAAAATTCAAGCCCCCTCCACTAATCTTTGCTAATGAAATCCTAAGCTACACCGACCCGAAGGAAGAGAGTCACATGTCAATACCGCAACCGAATCAAAAAAATGAGGTAGCTGTCCCAGCGTTAAACATTGAGTACGCAACTCCTCTCGGAGAGTTGCCACCAAAGTTTTCAAACCCTGTGATTAACTCACCAGTGGTTTACTGTCAAATCAGTGCAAAACCCTGGGACAGTAACATGTACCCATTAGTTCCACCTGTTATAACAATTAATCAGAGCTCGGAAGCAGAGTCGGACAGTGACACACCTGTTGTACGAAAACTTATTCGACGTCCTAATCTAACTTTTCTTAGTCCATTCGTTGGATCTTCGGATCGCGTCCCCTCCGAGTCCAACCTGAGTACGTCCGGCTACTCATCCATGGCGAGTCCATGTCCATCCAGATGTCCTTCAGTGAGTCCCCTG
Organism: Dicyrtomina saundersi; assembly: GCA_034695245.1. Lineage (NCBI taxonomy): Eukaryota > Metazoa > Arthropoda > Collembola > Symphypleona > Dicyrtomidae > Dicyrtomina > Dicyrtomina saundersi. The sequence continues at coordinate 60,768 of JAQFZE010000017.1, forward strand.
TGTCCTTCCGAGGCAGAGGATAGCTACCACTGCTCCCATCACCACAGTAGTCAAGGAGGATACATTCGTAGATCCTCCTTGACCCCTGCAACGCCCAGAAGATCCTCACTGACTCAGAGGAGATGCTCCCTGAATGCAACCTCTCCTCTCGTCTCCATGGCACGTGACAGTACAATGATTTTTAGTGAGAAATATGAAAATGAGGGTGGGCACACGATGCAGCTTCACAACAGAATGAGAAATCCACTGAGTGAGGGCTTCGAGACGGATTCTGCTGTTGAGATAGAGGCAGAGACAGATTTAGATAATCAGCCCCCTACCCCTGGAGTCTGTGATACAATTATGGAAGAGATCAAGGTTGATTTACTCCAAGTACCAAGAAAAAGTATGCCTAAAAGCCGGAGTCTAGACATGAATGTGTCAACTCCGGACGCTCGGAAACATCAACTCAAAGGTGACAGTTTGGACTCTAAATTAAACACAGTCGATCCGAGCAGCTCATCATCCAACTTCACCAAATTCATGGAGAATGTGTGCAAAACTGCGAGTATACTGGAAATGCCGGAGGAGACTGGGAATGAGAAGAAACGACTCTCACCCGTCAGCTCACGAAGTGATAGTCCCATCAGTGAGTTGAGCGTCGTTGGAATTGGTATCACATCCCCACTGACTGACTCTGATGGCATCTACGACTGTCCTAGTTCTGAAGTTCCCAATGGGAATGGAAATGGAAGTAGTAACTCATCATTTCAGCAGCAACCAATTCGTCGGTCAGGTCGGCGACGAGATCGGAGACTTTCAGCTTCTTCGAGCCACAAGAAAAATGAAGGGCACGGGATGGGGATGAGTCTTCAAGTGAATTATGGTTCACCAGGTCCTAGCAAGAGTGAGCAGTCCATCAGTCTTAATTTAGATCTCTCTCCGTCGCTGAGTAAAGAAAATATCGCGGTTCCTCCCTCTACCAGTGGTCACGGGCTGAGAGGGAAGAGTCCCAAGAGAAGAGTTCGTGCCTCTTCTTTTATTCCTTCAACTTCATCTTCGTCGGCTGAGAGCCTCAATTCACCGAGGTGAGTAAAAACATCCTTCAGACTAGTTTGTCTTTTCAACTGTATATAATAAAACAATAAAAATTATATCAAAATAGCCTCTACATATCCCACAACTTTTACCGTTGAGCGGCTGAATAGTGTAATCACCTAAATACTTGTTGTTAGTCATGTTTTTTACTTGCGTAATCATAAGATGAATTTAGGTTTTAAAAAAATTAAAATTATAATGTTTTTTGTACGGTTTCTAACTCTTTAATGTAGTAAAATTTTAACTTATGGCAGTGTTACCAACAGAAGTCTAGCTCTTCACCAAATTGGTTAGAATTCCGTATTTCACCTTCCCCTCGCTTGTCTCATTTTTCTTATCAGTGAATTCAGTTTCCAGATTATTGGCCGCTTGAGCCCATTAAGTGAAAGTTTGGTTTTTGAAATAATCCATTAAATCTGTGATACATTTTTCAGAAGTTATGCAAGCACAAGCTCTTCCGCAATCATATTCAAGCAAGGCAGTAACAGCAGTGGCACAGCCTTCCCACTGCCTCCAGAATCTGGAAATTTTGAATTTAAAACGTCTACCAAATCTCCACCTAGTCTCACAGGAAGTACGACGATATCTTGCGAGAATGAGAATCTCACGAGGAGCATCACTCCCAAAGTAAGTCTGGTATATATAATTACGTAATATTAATTATTATTGTTTACGATTTTTAACATAAACTGTGATGTAACTAATTGTGATGACTTCCGGATGTAGTTTTTAAATATATATTATTTCGTTTTTGGAGTTATTTTAACTTAATTATGTTTAACTTGAATTCGGGCTGAGAAGAGTAAATGCATGTACCTAATTTTAGTTATTGAGCACTAACTTCCTACCAACTGTACTTGAAATTGATGCAAATAATGGAAATCACTGCACGATTGAAACTATTGAAATTCTGCACATGTGAAAGGGTAACAATCAACATCAGTTATGTACACTGCAAGACAGTTAGCTCAATGAAATTTAATTTCCCCCATAGATTTGTGCCATTAAAAAGTTGAAACGTACTCGATTATTCTTGCAAACTTGAGTTTTAAATGTAGTCCTACTAGCCCTACTACCTACAGTAGCAGGGCTACTTTACACTATCCATCCATTTGAGTTTTAAAAATTCCGAGATAAATATTAGTAATTATGGTAAAACCCCGCAATAAGGTCTTTGAAACGTTTATTCCACCACTTATTTGGTAAATGGAATTTAAGGAGTAAAGGTTCTTACAAACCCAAGTAAAGTATTACACATTAGTACTACACCTGCGTTTTCCAAAATAGTTCATTATTATGAAATGTAATTTGTAACTTTTTTTAGTATTCCGTACTTGTCCATAGCTCCGCATCTTTAAATCATGATGATTTATGATTATAAATTGTGTGAAATTAAATTTAGGACCGAGAAAACACGATGACGCTTGCTGAAGATGATTTAAGTAAAGGCAGCTCTCAGCTTGAAGGACCAATTGCCCCTAAAAAGGAAACACCAGCTGGGGGGAAGATATCCAAGCTACGAGCTATAAGCCACCAGATTAGGTAATATTCATTCCCTGCATTCTCATCGTTTGAACTTTGATTTTTTCTACGATACATACCGATACCCATACCTTACCCCAGAGACTCCGTAGTGGGCCGCTACACAGCTACAAACAGAGTTGACAAAAAGATGAAATATACAGATAAGATAAAACAATGCATGTCTTACGATTAGACTTTTAGTATGGATGGGCGGATGCATTAGACCAATTAAATGTTGCTTTTCATTACAAATTTATAGATTTTTAAGAAGACTGGAGTTAAGCCTTTTGAGAAAAAAAGAAAATTTAAGTAGTACTCCTAGTATTCTAGAGAGACGTGACAGTCTCTTGAGTGGGTCGGACTCCTGTGACAGTCGATGCGACACCTCGGATACCCACTCCTCCCAGTCTGAGAGTTTTATCATGTTAGCAGAGACTGAGAAACCATTGATTTCACTCAGCTCCGTCACGAGCATTGCTGCCCGACGACGAAAGAGGAAAACACGCATCATTCCATCAAGCCTTGCTGAAGTGAATTCAATTACATCTGATCTCATGGTAGCGCATAAAAGTCGAGTTCGTCAGTATAAATAAAATACATAAAAACTATATAAATACCTAAAACAGATGTATCGTATAAGTAGCAGTAGTATTTATATAATGTGTTTAATTTGGGTGGGAGGATTGACTCACTAAATTTAGATTGGCCGAATAGAATACGAATGATTAGTATATGAGTATTTATATGAACCCCTAGAGATATTATGTACTCCCGGGTATCCTATGTCCCCAAAAAAACTGAGAAAAATCACTACGATAAAAAACGTAAGTTTCTTCAGTTCGATGCCCTCATGAATGCACTCTTTCAAACAACATGTGGGACATGGAATTGAGTGAGTGAGTGAATGAGTCTAAAATCTGCGCCACAATAATTATTTGTGCGGGTTTCCGTAAGATTACTTTAAATGTATGTATTGTGTATCATATTTAATTGTATTGAATTGAATTAAATTTTTAAAAAACGGCCTCCTAACCTATACATCGTACAAAAGTTGAAATAAACTTTTTTAAGTCAGAATTAAATGAAGATTCAGATTTCGTGGAGATAATATGTATTTATTTTATATCTGTTGAATTAAAATGGGTTTTTTAATGTGAGGAGTCATGGATCACTGTATGACATTTGATCACTTATGACTTGTCCATAATTTTTTTTTAAAAACGGCCTCCTAACCTATACATAGCACAAAACTTGTAATACACTTTTTTAGGTCAGAATTATATAAAGATTTCGATTTAGTAGAGATAATATGCATTTATTTTATATCTGATGAATTATAATGGATTTTTAATGTGAGGAGTCATGGATAATTATAGAACATTTGATCACTTATGAATTGTCAATAATTGTTTAAACACAACGGCCTCCTTACCTATACATCGCACAAAAGTTGCAATACACTGTTTTAGATCGGAATTATATGAAAATTCAGATTTTGTGGAGATAATATGCGTTTATTTAATATTTGATTAAATATAATAGATTTTGAACGTGAGCAGTCATGGATCACTGCATGAAATTTGATCACTGATGACTTGTCGATAAGTTTTTAAAAACAACGGCCTCCTAACCTAGACATTGCAAAGAAGTTGTAACACACTTTTTTGAGTCAAAATAATATGAAGATTCTGATTTCGTGGAGATAATATGCATTTATATAATATTTGATTAAATATAATGGATTTTTAATGTGAAGAGTCATAGATCACTATATGACATTTGATCACTTATGAGTTGATAAATATATATTTAAGTTTTTTAAAACAAACTGCTCCCTAACCTACACATTGCATGAAAGTTGCAATACATTTTTTAAAGTCAGAATTATATGGAGGTTCAGATTTTGTGGAGAAAATGTATATTTTTACTATTTTTTACAATGACATAAGATTTTAAAACTTATAAAAATAAAAAAATAATGGAACAAAAGCAAATGTTTTTCTACTTCAAAAAATTTCATTATCTCAAAAAATATTCATATTATAAAGCATGTAAACTAAAGTATATAGTTTACTTCACTAAAAACCTTGTTTCAGTAAATATCAAGTATGCATCAGTTCAATAAAACATGTAGAAATAAAAAAATTGACGTTTTATATTGACGTTTTGAATTCGATTCAAGTTTATCATTTCCAAATGAAGAATGGCATGTGCTTTTATTTTGTTGATAAAATCACAAGTCAAAATCAGCAGCAACAGAGTCATCATCAACCCACCTGTCAAAAGTCAAAATTGTTTAATGTAGCACACGTTCTTTATTTGTTTAAATCATAATATTTAGCAAGGTATCTAAATATATATATATATACTGAATTATTAATTACCAAAAATCAACAAATAATAAATTTAGTTATCAATGATTGTGACAGCATTTTTTATAAGGATAAAAATGTTGTGGCCAAATAGTCATCGTTTGCGTAAAGTTCTTCCGCCCTCCAGGAATCCAGTTTACGTTAGGCTCTTGGTTGTCATGTCTATCGCACATTTCCACATCCGTTATGGTTTTATACACCATATATTTCACTCAAGATTCTGTTCCAACCGGAGGACAAATTGATTCGCGGATGGATATGGGGAACGAGGCTTTATGAAACACACAGAATCTTCATATTATTCTGACCTAAAACAGTGTAGTATAACTTTTGTGCGATGTTTAGGTTAGGAGGCCGTTGTTTTTAAAAAATTATTGACAAGTCAAAAGTGATCAAATGTTCTATAATTATCTAAGACATCAACAATACAACTAATTTAATCAAATATTAAATAAATGCATATTATTTTCACGAAATCTGAATCTCCATATAATTCTGACTCAAAAAAGTGTATTACTAATTTTAAGTGAAGTAAAGGTTAGCAGACCGTTGTTTTTAAACAATTATTAACAAGTCATAAGTGATCAAATGTCATACAATGATCCATGACTCCTCACATCAACAATCCATTATATTTCATCAAATATTACAAAAATGCATATTATCTTCACGAAATCTAAATCTCCATATAATTCTGATCTAAAAAAGTGTATTACAACTTTTGTACGATGTATAGGTTAGGAGGCCGTTGTTTTAAAAAAATTATTGACAAGTCATAAGTGATCAAATTTCATACAGTAATCCATGACTTTTCACTTTAAAAAATCAATTTTAATTCAACAGATATAAAATAAATGCATATTATCTTCACTAAATCTGAGTCTTCATTTAATTTTGACCTAAAAAAGTGTATTACAAGTTTTGTACAATGTATAGATTAAAAGGCCGTTTTTAAAAAATTTAATTCAATTCAATACATTTGAATATGATACACAATACATACATTTACAGTAATTTTATGGAAAACCGCACAAAAAATTATTGTGGCGCAGATTTTAGACTCACTCCCATGTTTAACATGTTGAATGAAAAAGTGCATTCATGAGGGCATCGAACAAAAAACAATCACGTGTTTTTTTCTTCATCGATTAGTTTCGATTTTTTTGGACTTGATTGCTCATTAACTCACTCACTTACTCCCATGTCTTACATGGTGAAGAAAAATGTGAAAACCGTTTCTATTGTGTTGATTTTTCTCCGTTTTTTTGGAACATAGGATACCCGGTAGTACATAATATCTCTAGAGGTACATATAAGTACTACTACTACTCACATATATTTGTCATCCCTGCTATTAATGACACTGGTTCATCGTTGAGAATATGTAACTATATGAAGTATTATGTCAATTTTTGTAACAATGTGAAAAACTTCTGATTCTAATTCTACTGTCTAAGCTGTTAAGTACTGTATATATATATATACCTCTATAAAAATGAACAAGCTCAAAGGGAATAACTTTCTCACTTTTTACATGCACTGATTTTTTTAAAGTAATACAGAATTAATTTCTGTAATTTCATACAGAAATACGGATTAATTTTAAAGTAGCTACTGAGCTATGCACTAGTACTACTATTACTATTATTAGTGTGTGTAATTATGGTTTATTATTTATTTAAATCTTACACTATAGTAAATCTACTAACTACTATAACTTTAAATCAAAATAAGTGTATAACTTTACAACATATAATATTAAGCAGGATGCGATACAAGTTTATGAAATAAAAATACTAACCAAAAATATATTATATTATCTAGTCTATATATATATGCTTACTATAATTATAATATAAGTAAATGTGTATCACAAATTTGCAAGTAGCACATATTTATAAATAATATATTAATAATTTAATCTCATGGAATCGCTAATAAATGGAAATCATTATTTACCTACTTATCTCTTCGATCTCGCATAAAAATAAAATTACTTATAATAAATTGCGGTCGCTGCGAACTTTTTCAATTCGCGATTGTTTTTCTTACTTGCTAAGTGTGACTTTAATGTCAATCAGTGTGATGATCATGTCAAATGATAACATGTGTTGCAACTTTAGACCATAATATTATACGCGTGTGAAGAAAGGTATAAGATAATTTACCTTGAACGGTGAACAAACGCAATTTGTAATAAGTATATACATCAAAAGTTGGTGCAATTAATCGTAGCTACTTTGTATTATTCTACCACATTATGTTTAAATACTAATCGTATTTGTAAGGACAAACTAACGTAATACCTACCTTATAAAAATTAAGTGCTCGTCGATTCAAGTTTGCTGGACAAATAAAATAAATAAAAACCCGGATTTTGGTATATAAGTTGTTGAGGTGTGTCGTTTTTGTTTTTATTAATTTTGTGGTTTTTCTACAATGTTTAAAAAAATAAGATGAATAATACTTTAAATTTACGTCAAGGGGGGGATGAGGACGTCCTTTCACGGTTGGATGGAGCTACTCTTCCTCCTCCTGTCAGCCACCCAAACCATCCTTTGTTTCTTTTTTCAGCTACTGCTTTATTTCTCTGGCGTTCTTTTGACCTTTTCCGACTCGAGTTCTTCACTTCCTGGCCTGTGTATTTGTTGATACCTTTTGTGTACTATTAAATAATTGTGAGTTTGTTTAGTACATGCATGAGCAGGTTTATTAATCCAGTTTATTTTAACTCCAAGGCTATAATGAACGTATATTTGAGCATAAGTATGTACTTAAGACGATAAATACTTACATCATTAAGAATAGACGAATCTCCACTACCACCTCCAGCCATCCTTCGATTTATTTGACGTAGAGTGTAGTCGTTATCCAAACTAAGACGCACATTATCCAGATTTTCTGCCTTTTTGATATCATCCATAATGCCACTATTAATACTGAAAGTAGAAACATTACTTGTAAAATTGAAGCTAACCTTAATTTTACAGGTGAAAGGGATTTATTTTAAGAGATAATTTGGAGCTTAATTGATTTTCTTACTCCTCTCCATGATGTTTTGCCAAATATTTTCGTGTATATGCCAAATCTTCTTTCCAGAATCTTCTAAGACTTTTTCGGGTAGTGTACGGGGCAACTTCTTTAACCTGTTAAGTGGCCGCACAAGTTTAGAGCATGTATATTATATAAATATTAATTATGCACAATAATTGACTGCATTGCGATTTTCCTTAAATTTATGCTAAATAATAAACTAATAATATTAGAATTATAAAGCCAACAAGTTTTACCTTGAGTATTAAAACGGCTACAGTGAAAATTATGACAATGTTTGCTACTGTCAAGCCAAAACTAACAATCCCCATATAAAGATACTCAAACATGACATTAGGACAATAAATCTGTTGATGATTTTTGAAGAATTCGTCGTCAGTAGAAGTATTTTTACCCCTCCAATGGTAACAACTAACGTCCCAGTGTGAAGTACGTATGCCTTGTTTAACCCAAGTTACAAATCCATGCCCCCAGAGCATACCCTGTATGATTATTGTTTTGAAAATCACCGTTGTAATAATTATACCATTTGATATTACAGCATGGTTTGTGGTAATTTTTACACAAAATAGCTAGTACATATATATTTATAGAACATATTAGGAAACAAAACTAATTAGTTTACTGCCTACACCAAAAGTCTTGCTGACCTGTAGCAAATGGCAACAGGTTGTTTTGATTAGTGCTTAAATTAAAGTTGTAGTAGCAGTGTGGTATCCCGAGTGGCACCTCGGGCAGTATCATACTATAGAAAGGCCCGGCGGGACAGACGGTGCAAAGTGGTGCAATGCTCCAGGGTCGGCCTCTATTAGGGGTTGGGCTACACGTTCTGCCAGCCTTGCCCAGGGCCAATAAACAATGATTTTTACCGAGGCCGGCCTACACGTTATCCCGGGCCTAAATATAGAGGATCCTTTCAAATACAATACAAAAATTAATTAATTAAAAAAGGTTACTTACACAGTTTACCGCTGGTGGCAATAAAGACGCTGCAATTGCAGCTCCAACCAGGGATCCAGCATTTCCTGCTAAAATAGAAAGCGCTACACCGATCCCAGATGGAATGGCCATTGATAAACCGACAACCACTCCGCGTATTGTTCCACGGGTTTTCATTTGACCTGTTGGCCATTCCACGTTATCTGCCCATGGACCACGGAATAAATTCAGCTGTATGCATATACCCATGATGAATCCTACGGTTAAGCATATTGAAAGTCCGATTAACTCGCTTCGTATGCCAATTTTGACTAAATCACAACTTCTGATCACTGTGCCAAATGTAAAAGCCATGATTGGACCCTAATAGGATTATAGATAAATGTAAGTGTGCAAAGCAAAAATAGTGTACACAATAAGGCGGGCATTAATAAGTACAAGTACATGCGGTAATAATTGTAGTAAAACCTTGCAGGAATTTTTACCATCAGCGGAGAAATTAACATGCTAGAAACAAGGATAATACTGCTGTTTTCACACAATCCAAGAGAAGCAATGAACCTGAGCAAATAATAAAAAATATTTTGAATTATTAAATGTGACAACATCTTTAAAAATTTCTGCTTAACTGCAAGAAATCAGTAATTTTTTGAAATATTTGAGTGCGCAACTAATTTTATTAATACTTTTAGTGCTAATGCGTGTGTAAACTTTTATGATTATTGTAGATGTGGGTAATTGTGATAGAGCGGGTAATTTTGTTATAACTAAATTTGTAACAGTAAAACATTAGTTCTGATATTGAAAGTATATTATATCTGATTTAATAAGATAAAACAGTAAACTATTACTTCAATAATATCCAACAAGTATACAGCATTTATTCCTTGCATATGTGGGCGATTAGGGGTTGTTTAAACTTCAACGGTTCAAAAATGCGACCTATAGCAAACGACCAACGGGCGGACAGACATACAGACATGCATGCATCCACGGAATTATAAGGGAACCCCTACTTGGATACAAAAAGTGCCTACAAGCGGAGAACATCAACATCTAAATGAGTGGGCAACAAACTTTCTGCTTGCATGTTAGGAAATACTGAGGAGCTGCTGCAAGCAGTTCAGCCCTACAGCTAAAATAGCGTTGGTGTGCAAGTTTCTTATTTAAATGTAATGTTGAGGAGCTGTTGTTTGCCCTTAACTACAGACGGCGTGAGTATACGCAATGATTTTCACTAATGTATCTTGCAAAAAAGGAGAAACGTCCTCACATGGGAGTTTGATCGCAAATCAGAATTCTTATAGTGGGCCTTCCCTTTTTATAATTATTTGCACGCACCATTTCAATAGATGCGTATGCTCAGCACCTAAAAATAAAAAATCCGGCGCTTCGCGCCGGATTTGACGACCGTGGGCTGGCCCGAAGTAGATGCTGAGCTTCAACAAAGGCGCAAGACAATTTATGTTACGCTAAAAAATGATATAAGATTTATGGAAGCTCCCCTACAATCAATAAGACATATACCAATGTTCGTAGCATGTAGTTTAATATAACTGAAATCTTTTTATAAATTGCACCATTCACAAGTAACGTCATTATAGACAATCCCTGAATATCTGTTACGCATATAGGTAAGTACGTGACATGTAGTAAAAATAGGATGGAAACAAATTTAAAGTTGAGACGTGGGATACTTAAAACTATGACATTTGAAAGACGTTATTAGAAACGATCTCTGAACATCTATAACACATATACGTCAGTCCGTGACATGTAGAAGAAATTTTCAAGTGACATCATTTGCGCGTCACCCTTAACCTGCTTACTTAATAAGAATGCGATTACATTGGAATGGGGGTGTCTAAAAGAAATTTTTGCCTGACGTCAGTTGCGCGTCACCCCTAACCTGCTTACCTTATGTGAATGCGATACCAGCTGAGTGGGGCTGTCTGAAAAAAATTTTTACATGACGTCATTTGCGCGTCACCCCTAACCTGCTTACCTAATGTGAATGTAAAAGCAGCTGGGTGGGGCTGTCTAATATAAATTTTGACGTGACGTCATTTACGCGTCACCCCTAACCTGCTTACCT
>JAQFZE010000018.1:0-70953 GCA_034695245.1 Dicyrtomina saundersi
TTCTTATGTGGTTCTATAGTGTATGTATATGATAAAATCAATGAGAAAGAAATAAAAACCTTGAATAATAATAATAACATGTCTAATGGCAGTTCATATTTGCGCAACCTTGAATGAATGGGATGGGGAACTTTGAGCCTATACATGTCCTCTCATCCTCTCCTCCTTCATGCCTGTATGCTCTCCAACAACTCTCCATCGAGCGCCTCGTGCGGAGCGAGACTATGTATGCATATAGCTGGACTTAAATATTGCGACCTTAATAGCACACCCACGTCCTCCGATTAAGGGTTTCATGGTAAAATAATCCAACCTTGCTTTTCGTCTATGGTCTGACAACCACAGAGAATTGTATCTGTTCCGAGAGATTCTCTCAGGAGATGCGACTTTGACGACGACTACCACGACCGCACTGATTGTGAGACATGTACTGTATAGTCGCGGGGACATACATTATATATGTACTCAGGAGTGAAATGAAGAATACCAAATCCGAATGTGGAAAATGGAAATAAATCTATAATGAAACTCTCATCCAACTCTGTCGTTCCCAACTCCGACTAAATCGACATTGATTATCTTTACATTCGCTTCCCCGTTGAATATAATTTCTCCTTCGCCTCCTAAGACTCCCGGACCAGACCACAACTCTTCTACTCCTGGTTCTGGTGACAGAACAAAGTTTTTACGAGGATTGCGGGTTCGGGACCGCGGGACCGCGGGACTGGGCCTTGGACCGGGACCGGGACCGGGACCGGTGACGGTAATGACGGTGGCGGTGTCGCTGATATCTTGAAAGCATCTGTCAAACACTTGCACTTCCAATTCTGAAGGCTACAAGATCCAAAAGAGAGTTCCTTCAAGGCGGCTCCACTGCCCATCCCCATCTTTACGGAACGGAGTTATTCATAATTGAAAAGACATGGACCTGTTTACCTTTTCCTTTTAAACAACTTTGTGTCCTTTGTCGGCGGTTCTTTCGTTTCATCCCATCAGCCTTTTTTTTCAGCTGGAAAGACCCACTCTAAACTCGTAGTCGGAGGGTAGTAGTGCTGTGTAACAGTCTCCCACTCGCCCCGCCATGCATACTGACTACTGACTGAGCAAGAAATACAATTTCAATTCGAAGAAACGGATTTTCCACATTGAAAATAGAAAAAAGAAAGTAGAAAAAGAGATAGAGGGAGGAAATGTGTAACTTTTCAATTTTCATTTCAAACATCTGTAATATGAAGTTTCCTACTTGAAACTTTAAAGTAACATTCGTGAAAGTAAAACCAAGTTATTTTTCCATTTATACAGCTTGTTATTTATGATGTAGACCTTTAGATGTCCATGGCCATGGGTAGTATGTATATGAGGAGCCGGAGTAGATATGCGAATGTTAAGATTAAGAGAGGGTATAGAGTTTCTTGAAAGACAAGGAATCCTTTAGATTTTAAAGGGACAAACTTGGTTGAGTTGGTGACTCCCTAACTCCAGGCCGAAGCTACACACATAATATGCATTGACTTTGATGGGGCGCTGAAAAAAACGGAAGACATTTTAAAAATTGAGGGACCTCTTCTCCTTATTTACTGTCTTATCTTCCCGGATTACATTTCTACATTCGGCCCTCGAGACATCTAAATGCCTCAAAGTACCTATACCACACATACACAAATGTGAGTCGAGTCTTGGATGGAGATGGAAGCATAGGGCTGAGTTGAGTAGATTTACCTTTCATATGATATTATTTTATTTACAGTGGAGAGCATTCAAACATGCCGCTAAAGATAGATGGTTGAATAGGAGTCAAAATGAATTGCATGAACAGCTCCCTGAGCTGAATCCTTTACCAGATTATATTTTCAAGCACACAAACTCTGAAATTCGCTACTGTGTACACAACCTGTCTACAGTGTCTCCCATCAGCTTTGACTTTCACTCTTCTCCAATCCAAATGATTCTCCCTTTAAAGGTTTCTGGGCCTGTCTCCCGGCTCGGGTAATTGAGAACCTAATAAGATTCAAGGAATAAGGTAGGAAATAGGATACTTATGTACTCCATACATACAGATCCCTCTCATCCGTATTTCTGTACATAAATATGCTCCCACTAAACTTTCACTTTTACTTCCTTCCTTCCTTAAGCTACTCTTAAAATATCCTCTCTTCTCGAATCTTTTTTCGAATTTCTACTTTCAATAAATCTCAAAATGTCATTCCTTATTTTCCTTTATACACCCGACAAACTTCTTGCATTATTTAGCCATTATCGTCAAAACTACACGAGAGACAGAGAATTTAAAAAGAGTAAAATAAAATGAAAATATGCGAAAATGACCGAGAAGGTTGGGGTAAAGTTAAACCATAAACCAAGTATATTGCCTTGGGTGTACACATACTTGAAAGCTTAAACTGACTTTCCGATTTTCTAACTTTTTAAACAGCCAATTTTGAAAGGGGAGAAGGGAGAGATAGATCACGATTTACCTGAGTTTTTTTTTCATCACTTTAGACTTCCCTATAGGCTCTGTGTATGGCCAGTTACAGTTACAAGCCGAGTTTGGATTTCCAAATCAGGATCAGAGTTCACTCATGAACTTCACTCAAGGCACTAAATTGGCTCTAGGATGCCTATAGCTATATGCGAATTTTGTGAAATAGATCCATAAGGTAGGAGGTGTATTCTAAATGGGAAAGACAGGGCAGTGCTGTACTGTACTGTATTGTACTTTACTGTATAGCATGTCGTGCCTTTCCAAAAAAACTGACAGTAGCTAGTTTGTTTCTACATTTTTATCGAGATATTCCGTCTTGAAATTTCCTACACGGATTACTACACAAGAAGATAAAACTAATGGAGCGGAATACAGCGCGATTGAAAGGATGCTTGAGGAAGTTGCACTTGAATGATTATGTTATCAAAAAGTTTATTGCTTGCCCTCAAAATATCTAAATGAACTCAAAGAAATGGGCTCAGCCGCAGCTCATGGAATCGTAATGGTAATGGTATTTCACATATGTACGGAATGACATAGGGGAGATGAGCCTATCTCTATTTCTCTTGTCTATATTCTAGCCGGATATATTACTCCCCGTACCTAGAGACTGTATATCAATCTATCCATTACCTACTTATATGATCATTTCCTTGTCTCATGCCTGAATAATGAAAAAGAATCAGATTGAGTTGAATTGAAAAGAAGTATAGTTGAACTTTTTTCTTGAGGAATAAGGAGTACACACAGTCAACTATGGCGCTAAATGTTAAACCGAGAAAGAAATACTACGTGGCCTCGTGTAATTTTGTAACAGTTAAGAAAATAAGACTTTTTTCTGACTCCCTCTCTCTCTATCTCCATCTCAGTTCTATCTCTATCCTTATCCTTGCTTGGATGAAAACAGAAACAGACCAATTTCTCAAGTTTTAGTGCAGAATTTCTAGGTGAGGTCTGGGTCTGGGTCTGGGACTGTGAGTATGAGAATAGGTATGGAAACTATATATAGATATGACTTTTAAGAGCTAAACTATTGTAAAAATAGAAGAAAGTAGAGAGAGAGAGAGAGAACAAAGGAAAGAACGGAGGGCTTTTGAAAGTAAGACTGGGAGTAAGACTGGAGGCTGGAGGCTGGAGATGGAAAAGTCGTGAGGGAGAAAGTACTACAAATAACATCCTTTTGCTTTCTCCTTGTTTGTCTCATTTCTGCGTCTTTACTTGTTTTAAACTAGGTTCTGCCTTCCTGTAAACCAGAGAGAGAGAGAAAGACAGCGACAGTAGCACAACAGACATCCTATCTTTCTGATCGCACATTCGACTAAATTATAATTGCTGGATTTTTTCCATTTCCCCTTCCGCATAACCATTTTTTTTTTCCTTACAATTCTTTTTGTTCTAGATCCCTCAACTGAATATGAAAGTGAGATGACTGGTTGCTGGTTACTGGTTAACATGACATGCTTTGAAAAAATGGCAGTACGTACTACGAGACTACGAAGAAAATATATATAGGAAGGGAAGAGAAAAATAAATTGAGTTGACATGACAGGACGTAAAGGTCGGTCTGTGTGGGAAGTATGCATATACGTCTAGATCCGTGGATTAATAATGCAGCACTCAGGACGTGTAGGAACATAATGGAAGAGCAACATAAAAGCAATCAGTGACATGTAGAAATGTGGAATTGTGCAATTCAGCGTATTTTTCTTTCGCATCAGCACAGAAATGTATACATTTTTTTCTTCTTTTTTTTAGATTTACATTCAAATGCATTTACATTAATGACAATCATCGGGAGGTTATAGGTACACCTATAGGTTTTGCACATAGATATTTCTATTTCGGAATTTCCTAGGAATTCTATAATATAGGTAGGTACGCCGTTTTGTACACAATAATAATATGGATATATTAAGTTTGTATTATGTACACAGATTTGAGCTGAGACATTATATTTGAGCTAACGTGGTTTCATGTCTTTCATCTCGAGGCCCATGCGTAGACAGCTAACTACTTGTCGTGTATATATGGCACTATATGGAGACATATAGACGGATGATATAGATGGAGATGATATGAGCCGGAAAGAAAGGGATCTCGTCGGGAAGGAGATAGCCCGACGCTTGACAGTAACATGCACACAATGGAGAGCTACAGACCTACAGACAAGGAAATCACCGCCATTGGTTTTTCTCGTTTCGATGAGGTTTTCTCGATCAGTTACGAGGATCAGCATGAAATGTACATACATTCGAATGGATGTCTAAAAAAACGTCTCCCACATTCTTTTCTACCGTCCACGTCGAGACAGTAGTACACCACCCACCACCACACACCTAGACGTCCCCTGTTTGAGTCCTTGTATATAGGTAGAGGTAGATATATACACAAGGTACACATCCTTGGGCGAGGCTCATCAATTTTGTGTTTGAGGTAAAAGCTATATCACTTGTAGTTATTGTGGGAGTGGGATAAGCCTGGCTAGTTTGCCTGTGGTACTGGTGAAAGTTCTGAAAGTATGATACTCGACCTAAGCGAATGCTTAACACGAAGAATCAAACATACAGGACATACTTGGAATTAAATTTAGATGGGATATACATTGTATATATGGATCCTCATAACTTTCCCCGAAAACTGAAATTGTTATAAACATAATATGAATGGGTGAAAATACTTGGGGCTTTCGCCTCCGTCCCAATCCACATCTTGAGCCAAGCACAACCCCATTCTATATTTATAGCCACTCTCGACAATATTTACCTTAAAATCAAATCCCTTCTCGTTCTAAGGAGGTTGCTTGAGTAAAAAGATATAGTGCAATATAAATCCAAGAATTCGTTTGATGTACAACACAGGATGTGGATGCTTGAGGAGGAACAGAAAGTGAGGTGCTATATATTCTCGCATCCTCCTACAAGAAAGATATGAAAGTTCTGGTGGGGAGAGTTCTCCTCACAAATTCTTCTTACAAAATTTGTGTCCGGAAGCATATTGGAGAGCTAAAGTAGCTCCATACCTGTATGTGATTTCCAATTTCATTGATCCCTTTATGTCCACCACCGAGCCAGCCACCAATGTAGCACCAGCTTGTTGCCTTTGATTGGTTACCATATATATTTTTACTTTCCCTTTTTTAAATCAAACTTCCCATCCCCACACTTTCCAGCTGACAATAACAATTTATAAAAATTGACAAGACGAAAAATTACCTGACGAGCTCAAAAGGGACATGACGGAGACGGGATTGAAACAAAAGACTGACACCAAAGTCGAAGAGTTATAACAATCCACCGCCAAGAGCTGATGCTGCGATCCCAAGGAAAATAATGCTCAATCTGATTTTCCAGGAGTAATATCTATATGTCTGAAGCTACATATGTGTAAGCCCCTTTTTGGGACGAATTACAAAAGGGAGTTGACAACAAGACAAATGCCAACGTTAATGGGAGTATAACATTGCACGGCACTCCAAACTAACTGACTACCAATCTGGAAGCTGCGTTTAAGTAAAGTAACGTATCACTTTGCTTTTCGTTAGAAAAGAAAGTGGTGAACGTAATATAAGAGAATTTATAACACGGCCAGTAAATCAAGAAATAATAAAAAAAAATGAAAAGGAAAACAAGACTAAAGTAGGTTAACGACTAAATAACAAGGAGGAAAACAAGGGTCAGTTGATGTTGATATATGATATATAGCAATGTAGTATGCGTGCCTATAGCTAAAAATATCAATGATTTCTATATAGCACGTACAAATAATCATGACCATATTTCATATACATAATACGGCTGTCCCTTTCAACCAAAGAAAGGGAGTCTTACCCTCTACTACATGCATCTCCAAGTCACGGGACAAATAAACTGGAAGTCAACATTCTGTCAGTCAGTACATAGGTACCTACATATGCATTTCATCTAAGATTAAACTGAAACGGCTTCTTTCCACTAATACATTTCAGCACGAAAATGTGATATGTGATGCGGCCTCCCTGTCAGTGTATATAAACCAACTACCTTTATAGATCTGTAACTTTGTTTCTTCTAATCTCTACGGTCTCAATAGTTTTTTGTGAAGATGCTACTACATATGTGAGCTGGGATCTAGAAATCTTGATACAACATTTTCGTAGCTTTTGTTCACACGCGTCAAAGCATTACATCTACACAACCACTGACATTGTTTTTCTCCTGAAATCCTTGTCCTGATTTTACGTCGTCCTTTTTTTTGAACTCCCACAGGGTCTTGGGCATTATCTTAAAAATTAATCAACCAGCCCAGCGCCGATCCTCCGCTCAGTTAGATGAACTCATTCCTTTCTACACAGTAGTGCTATTCCCGCGATCCAATTCAAGATTTTAATGCAATTTATTTGAAAATATATTGGAGTCAACCATCACATTTTCTCTGGTGGAGATTATTGGTGGAATTGCATCGACCGACGGCAATGATCCTAAAATATAATTGGAATCCTCGAGCCTTTTTATAATGAAGTAATAGGGGATAATGAGCACTGCCTATATTTATAGCACTACAATGCTGCAATTTCAAAGGAAAAAGGAGGGAATTTCATTTCGTCAGAGCTTTGTAGTAAAAGTAAATGTATAGCAGCGTGTACTACAAAGGAAACCGAATCCCGATAAATTCTTTCCATTCTGATTGTTATATAATTTCAGGAAATTATTGGACTCCCTCTCTAAACACTCTAGTACATACCTTAATAGCTTTACGTCTCTACATTTTCCACAATATATTTTTAACCTGGTTTTTTGTAACCCTGTCTGTATATAATAGTATAACCTCGAGATAATGATTCCAAATGTAATAGTAATAGGGAAACTAGTATGGTGCTAAAGTGACATATGTTTTCTTTACAGTAGAGTGTAACTGTAATTCGCAGAGTAGCAAAGTGAATTGGAAAGTAGAAATAAATTATGTGTCATTCTACGAACCTACGCGAACACGAAACTACGAAGTGTGTGATTTGAAGGCTTAACATGGATTCACACAAAAAAATTGAGAGATTTCCCGATCCGTTCCGGTTTCAGTTCGGTTCGAGTTGAGAATTTGTCTCTAAACTATTGAGTATTTCCGGTTTTTTTTCGGCCCACTAAACAAGCTGAAAAAAAAATCAGTGAATAAAATATTGAGAAGTGAACTGAAACTGACACTTGCTCACATTTTTCGAGTTTTAAAAATATGCACGACGCCGACATACATATGATAGGTTTCGTTTCGAGTTTTGACATAGTATGGCTACCCGAAAGAGAATCGAATTGGTTTAGGTTTGATCTTTTTAGCCTATAATTTTCGATCCGGTTCGATTTTCGGTTCGATTTAAAAAAAAAAGTGGTCGCTAATAAAACTTGGTAGATTTTGAAATCATATATCTAGTACAGTTGCTGGATTTTGGAGTGGTAGAGCAGGGTGACATACTTTACGTCCTTTGTTTACTTTAAATATCTCACACATAGTTCATAAACTCATCTAAAAAAAAATTGGATCAAGTGGCAAAAGATGGATTTTTGAAACTTGTGGCTTACAAATTATAAGATCACACTCTCAATACCAATACCAAAACCAAAACTTATACCTCTTGAGAATTCTGAACGTACGTGGGATCATATAAATATAAAGAATCACTTGAACGATTTCCGATCCAGCATTTAAAATAACTTCTACTATTTCAAAGTTCAACACACTTCTATAAATGTAATTTAATACAGTGATTCCACCATCAAATATTTCCATGAAAAAGAAAACAATGTCACTATGTATTTCTGGCCTGATATTCAGTAGGTGGGACATTATGGGCTCGTAATGAGAGTTTGTAAGTTGTCTACGTATACTTACACAAGGAGAGAAAAAGGAGGAGGTGATTAGGCTAATAGACGTGGAGAGCACTACACACATCAGTTTACTTTGCCGCTCTAACAAAAGATTTATTTAAAAATACGTGTTCATGTAATTAAAGTTGGTAAGTAAGCATCTTCCTTTGAAGAGGGGGACAAGGGGAATGAAATCCAGAGGAGTGGTCTCTCTGTCGCAAGTATAATGAAAGAGGAAATTTCCTGAGGTTGAGGTGGTCTGCTTCAGAATAACACATTACTGTCCTATATATTTCCTCTATGTACATTTGAAAGTCTAGAAAGTTAAAGTTTTGTATGCGACAGCACGTTCATCACTTCCGTTCTAATCGTAAGACAATCTCATGGAGAAGGGGAGCTGGGGAAGTAGCTGGGGCTGTGTAGTATTAGCTGTATAGTCTAGTGGAAGCCTCTCCGTGTGGTGAAGTTTTATAAGAGGAACAGAGCCGAATGTCTTTTCTGTCTCTGTTCCTATTAAGACACAAAACACGAGAGAGAGAAACGAACTCAAATCACCTGCGTTTTCTTTGAAAGTTATTCTAGTCCTTCTTTTGGTGTATGTAGCATTACGGGCTACGGGAGCACTATCACATAGCATCAAACGACTACGACTACTCACTCAGCTACTCAGCTCTTCGCCCTTACTCTCTCTCTCCCTTTTAATGAATTCAACAATATATATTAGATTGTTCCAGGGCAATCTAATTCACTTAAAGCTACTTCTCTGTACTCTAATTCCATTCCTTTCATCTTCAAAATTTCAATGAGCTAACTAACCAACCTTCCAAACTCCCCAATGTACTCAGCCTTTGCCCTTTACTCCTTTTCCCTTTATCTCTACTCAGTTCCAGTATCCAGCAGACTACTACTACCAATCCATACCATAGACATGGACGACACCACTTCCACGGTCACTACGTGTAAGCTCCTGCTCAAAATTCTTCAATGGGAAGAAGGCTTCTTCGCTGGAGCTGGAGTAGTGACTGTAACAGAAGCCGTACTAATTGTATAGGTATAGGTATAGGCATATGCACAAGGCATGAAATATGGCCCATATTGAGGAAACCAGACGAAAACTAACCTAGGTACATATATAACTCTCCCCATAAACAAATTTGCTCACGTTTAAATACATAGAATATGTTCCAATTTAAGTTGAACTCTACTCCGATACCCGATTATTTACTTAAGTGACATTATCGTATTCACATTTAAGCTAATTTCCAGAGCTTAACCAAATCTAATGGGATAGAATGTTACAACTCTTTTTGGTGAGTGAAGGAAAATTCAAGGGAGAATGCGGGTAGGTGAATTTATTTGATTTCATAATCCATTGGCTTTATTTTCGTATAACCCTATATATAGCTTCCAATGAAAATCATAGACGTAATGACCAAAACCATATATAGTCACCACCTTCACCACACATTATGGGTTAGACTTGAAATTGGACATGGCTGTATATATAGAATTATTAGATTGGACGAATTGATTTATTTAAGCAAATATCGATTCCCTTTTTTTTATCCTTCCTATATCACAATATCACCCAGTCACCCGACTATATGCGGAGCATAAACAACTACAGAAAACACTGTATCCACAGTCCCGTTAAGGCCAAAATAAATAATCGCGTTAGTACCGTCTACCGGTTTTGTCGCTCAGACGTTCCGGCTCATGCTATTCATTTAATTTTGTCTTTCCCCTGCTCACTTTATTGTTAGAGACTTCTTATTACTAACTATCCAACTTACCAAGACTTTTTCCAATACATTCGATCCAGTGTACAAAATATTGCATCTGACAATATTGACCAGAGTATGCATACCATATGCAACCAGTGCCAGTCAGTGCAAATGTGGGACGCCCTACAGTGTACACGGGATAGGAGATAAAATATGGGACGAACAAGTATAAAAAGAGAGTGCCCGGCGCACAATAAGATTGGTGGTAGGGGGATTATAGGAAATGGAGGTCGTGTCGTAGGGAGACTAGCATTAAAGTATTAGAGTTGCAGAATCTCGTTTTGCAACAACGCTTTTACACCCTGCCCTACCTATATCATCATATTAAGCTCAATTAATGCTAAATTTAAGTAAATTACAGAGGAAACTCTCTTTGCAGATGTATGTACATCAAAGATGAACTAGTGCAGAAATGTACTACAGACAAGCATTCGAAATCCCATAACAGAAACTTTCCCAATCCAAAATCCAACATTCATACATTATTCTATAGTACCTCGTATGCTATAAAATGGAAGAGTGCAAGGCATCACCGTTTTCGTCTCGCTATCTTCATTATGCTTTGTTTATTCACGTGTCGTAGGCTCTACTTTTTGTTTCGAATTCATATACAAATAGAGACATGTACGGATTTGTGGATTATATCCTCGAAATTTTAGTCTCTCAGTACATACATATAGACAATGTAACGAAAATTGTGTAACTTCAGGTTTCTTCCTAAAGCAAAAAGCAGCCCAGGCTTGACAGATTACGATCGTCTATGTTCTGTGCGTGGAGTGTGAAGCCCAGTAAAACAATAATACACAATTCGACTTGCCTACTTAAAGTTTCCTCGTTAAGCGAGTTATAACAGTGCTATTTCAGAAGTAGTGGTCCGAGTCGGCAAAGTAAAAGTACAAAAACTAAAATGGCTAGATAGATAGATTTAATGTATTTTTATTCACATAGAAATAGGTATTAAAATAATACACTTTGTCTTGCCTATTTAACATGATTGCTGTCTTTAATAATAATAGGATAATAGAAATTATAGATCTCCCGAAAGAACCTAATTAAGTGTTTTAAACGCTTGTAATTTACAGTACAAGGTCTTCTTCCATGCACTTCAAATTAAAGAATTTCTTGCAGTATTTATTATTTGCGGAGCACTTGCTCTTTTACGGATAAAATATGCTATAATTCAAATTAAATCTCTTACTAACATGGAACACAATTTAAAATGGATTCTTAAAAAATAATAATAATTCTGATACACTGTCGATGTTTTTAATACCATAGTATTAACATAAACTTAAACTTTAATGTAGGTACCACAAATCTATAAATATTGTTGTTATTAAAATTTAATGAGGACTGTAGTATCTAACTGACATTGAATTTGAAGATCATGTATTATACCAAAGTATTAACTCTCATAATATTATACGTCTGATAAACGTATAAAGTATTTGGGGGGAACTACGGCGACGGCCAAATGCACACCTGGCTCTAATCTTCTATAGTGCACTGAAGATTTTCTCAAGACTCAAGGCTGAGAGCACGTAATCATTTCAATATTTCGAAGGATTTTCAAAAGTACTAAAGTACTTCTACAGACTACAGACTCAAGTATTCCGGCTAGACATGCCTAGGTAATGGCAGATGTATTAATCTTGAAGACAGAAAGACACTGCTTGCTCGATCCAAAAGCTCAAATTTAAAACAAACAGACAAAAATACTGCTGAAGGAGCATACAGAATAGATTTTTGCAGGTATACTTGAGTTGAAGGGGATGAATTAAATCTTCTTGCTCACAGAATTGTATATGTTTACCCGGTCGGACCTTTGAACATCAAGGGAACTATTTCGTCTTAAAATGAAGCAGGAAAGAAAATATATATAGTAACTACAAGGGAAGCATTGTTTCTATTGAAATTGCTCATTAACCAAACACACATGTTATTGTACATAATAATGCTCAGGCCTAATGAGATTCGGAAAATAATTCAAGTGCAAAGTAAGGCTTTAAACACAGTCGATCGACTGTTACAATCGACAAAATTTAGGATTGTACCTTCTACTGATACTCCGTTGTATGTATTTAAGATTGAGTCTGAATATACTTAAAAAGGAAGGAATCCTCCTTTTTGCGATAGGAAACCAGGAAGCTAGTCATAAAAATGGAATCACTCATGCTTTTTTAAATGAAAGAGCTCAAAGTTTGATCCTCTCCATTTATGTATAATCGTTTCCATTTGATTTAGTTGAAAGCGGAAAAGGCGCTCATGAGACTCAGAACATATGTCATCTATTTACAGATTTACTTGGTGCATTACATTGTAGAGAAAATTTAGAGTTTCTTAGGGAGCTGTATTTTATTTATTTCACATTTCCACATAGTATTAAGCACTCTCCATTATGTAGGGGCATTGAGTCGTTGTGTAGGAATACGGACAGAGGACTATACACAATGTGACTACGAGAATAGAACTAATTGTAAATTGTGGACATGAAAATAAGGATTTGGAAACTGAGGCAAAAGATCTACGTGCCTACATATATGTACGGTACCGGTACCGGTAGCTACTTTCAGAGTTTCCGAAGCAGTAGGAACTACAGCGTCGTAGAGAGAAAAGAGGGAGAGTAGGTAATGGTCCTTGTTTATTACCTGTGTCCTGTACGCGTACGTATAAAGGCATATATGATATTTCTCTCTAGAAATTCCCGCGAACCAAAATTGCCTCGCATGACTGCACCGTTAGATTACGTGGCTTATTTCGAGCATCTACTACCATTGACATGAACTAACAAAAGGAAATCCTAATTCGGTAATTTTACAAGTGAGCTAATTCATAATATACATTTCTCTCTCTCTCTCTCTCTCTCCTCATCGTGCCTTATAGTTCATTGTTAAGACTAATAACGCCAACGCTAGACTTACTAAATTCAATTGTGGAAGGAATTCTCATTCTCTAACGTATATCTCCTTCCGCCTCTCACAACATTGTTCCAGAGAGATTTTGGAACAGGAACAGAATACAAACTCTAAATCAAACATCTAATTCAGTCATAAACATCCTTTCTTTCCCCGGCTGCACTGTACTGTGATTCCTTATGGTCCTCACGTATTTGTTTTTAAATACAATATTGGAATTCGATAAATCCTAAAGGGATTTATTAGACACATATGTGATTATAATGTAGAAGGAATAGGTATTTCTTAATATTGGCGTGAGTCCAGGCATACCCATAGAGATAATTTTAATTCTCCCCTATGACGCCGGGCTGCCTTTATTATTGGTTTGCATTACCTATTTTAATGTAGACAGACTGACTGACGATGAGTTTGGTTTTGGGAAGACAAAGACAAAAGGTAGTTTATTAAAACCTTGAGCCTTGAGTTCTCATACTCGGCTTGGGAGTACCGGGTCGTACCATGTCATGTAATTTCAAGGATGACTGAGTAAAATAAATTAAATTGTCCCCTGTGAGCTCGGCTGTCACCGAGCCGAACAAACGAATATATTGGACTAGACTTGCAGTCTCAATGGTGAAGGTGGAAGTAATAATTATTTTTGTTATGTATGTAAGTAGGTAGTTCAGTTGAGTAAGTTCACTCATACGTCTAATGAAGCTCGTATATATAGACTTACAATGGCTGTTAAATACAATAATTATTAGCCAAATGCTGATGCAATAACAACTTTCTAACCATATTTATTTCCGTGACAGAAGCTGAAGGTGAAAGTATAAGTAGTAATAAGCCTTAACCATACAAAATACTCGCTTGGATTATTTCTGAATGCTCAATGTTCGGAGTTTAAAAGTATTAAGTTCAAAATTAGACGTAGGTAGTTCAAAACTTTATGTTCAAGATGTATTATGTTAAAGCTAGAAGTTAGGTCCCTGCCTACGGTAGGTGTAAAGCATGCGTGGCAGTAACATTAGCAAAGTAAATTTTTCACCAGATATCTCTTCTTTGGTTTATTCTGTATCTTTAGGTACCTTGCAACCTTTTGTGTATTGCGTCTTTCAAAAGTTTAACCTCTTATTGCGATCCCCTCCACTTTCACTGATTTTTCAATTTTTTGTTTTGGGGGTCTTCTTTTTCTGGACTAGGCTTATACGTTTCTCTAAATTTCATCCTTTATCTTTATTTCTTAGTTCATTCTGCATCGTTTGGTACCATTTGCATCTTGGTACGCCCAGGGATTTGGAAGCTATCGCTATTTATATCCTGCAGTAGTAGACTTTCTTTGTAAGTAGTGTGCTTTTACTTTTTACTGTATATAATTAAATTAATTTTGTGTGAACTTTGCATTTACGCCTCGATATGTTCTGTAAGTTACTCGAAATTACAGAATAAATACCTCTGAAATGTCAGTCTTTGGGATTCTTGAATCTTGCAATAGTAAACAGAGCGAAGCTCTATAAATTCATGTTTACTCATAAAGTTTCTCATGGAACTGAACTTTACTTTCCCTACTTGTTTACTTTGCAAGAAATTTTAATTTTGTTATTATTTTTAAGTAAAATATTAATTCGTCGTTTAGTGTAAATAAATTAATCAGTGTATTTTCTTGAAAGTAGAATTATACTTGACTTATTAATATTTTATTCATTTCTGAGCTGAAAGAATTTATTTTATACAACAACCTACCATTACACTCTGCATTTTTAGATGTTACTTTTAGATATTTTAGAACTGTAGGCGCGTAATAGAGTCTATTACAAGCTCGAACAACCCCATTACACGCTGAAATTCCTTGAGCCATTAACATAACAGGGGTCATAGCAGGGAATGACTTTTGAAAAGCTTGAAAATCGACTTCCTGCTACCTGCGGGTTTGAGGAGATCAAGGATTTAATACATTTTGTACGGGGTCGAAACTTTAACGCACATTAATTTTCTCAACTACTCAGAGTCAGAAATATACTATGTACTTGAAAAAGTTGTAAACTGAATTGTGATTTATCAGAGACTTACTCATACATTCATAGCTCATGTAAAATGCCTGCCTTGCTTATCACAACTTTATTTCCTTATTTTGACAAGCTGGAAATTAAAATTAAATGATATTTATCCTCCTCATTCCTACCCACATCTTTGAAAGTAACAAAACAAATGCAAATTTTGAATTCAAAGCACTTTTTTTTATTGGGAAAAATAATGAATTGTAGAGCTTAATTAAAAGTAGGCTTATGTTTGAGATGTTATTTTTAAGTTTCATGAAACGGCTGTCTTTAGATTGAGTACATAACAAACAGTGGTGCCTATACCTACTTACATTCACTATGAGCCTAATTCAGCGCTCTGATTTGACTAGTAACTACATAGTGTAAGTAGTCAATCAAGGAAATTAAACTTCTCGTGTGTTTCTCCACTGTCCCTTCCATTTCCTTTAGCCTCCTGGGCTCCACGATGTGTCAGTAAAAATTAATGCAGGATATGTGTTATCTTCAATTCCAAAATTGGAATTCCTCACTTTGTTGATCATGCATTCCATTATGTGAAGGATCTGAAGGCTTCTAGTACAGATAAAAGAGGACATATAGTAATTAAATAATGCCACTTTGGAACTCACAGTCAGCCTTTGACTTGAATATCTGTAAATTGAATCGTTTTTTTTAACCAATTTAAATAATTAATATTTTTGCCCGTCTATTTTAGCGTAGAAACAAAAATCAACGAAGCCATTACGTATGCACGCGTATGTACCTACATAGATGTGCCTATGCACATATAATAGTCTATCTAAATACACGAATAATAAATTTTTAGAATCTATAGAAACCTATATTATAGGACCTTGATGTCTTTAACAAAAATTCAGAACAAATTAAATTCTGCTACAGGTTGCTATTTCTGAACAAGACTTCTGGTACTATTACACATATGTTTTTTCATGTTTCTTTTGCCGTTGCAAATTATGATATATTATGGAATTATGGATCTTTAAAAAGCTCTAAAATATAAGGAAAATAAAATAAAAAAGACACACCAAGTATAACGCATAAATAAGCAATTCTTGTGTTGTCAAATTCACATCAATTTCACAGTAGTCTTTTGTAAATGACATTATAATAGTGCAAATAAATGTGAATTTATTTCATGCACGTTATGATTTATAGCTGATAATTTAAACTAAAAGTTCTCCAAAACTTTCATTCCATAAAAATTTTATCCATATATAAATAAAAAGATTTTTTTAAACTTTATTTCCCTCCAAAAAAAATATGAACGTTATTACGCCAAAGTTTACTCACTGAGATTATTTGTTAGTTTTTCATATTATAATTTAACATTCCAAAACTACATGAGGAAAGTTTAACAGGGAGTATCACTTTCGCTATTTAGGTACGTTGCACGTCTAGACAACATTGCAATCTTAACTTCTTTGAAGAAGAAGAAGAAAAAGAAAAAATAAGAAGAAACTGACACAGAATACAAAATAAATATTGAGTCAGTCCTGAATTCCTAAACCAATAAATATCCTATAGCTCAAATAAAACAAAATTGTTTTCTCGAATAACTGATATTATTATAAGGCCAAAAGTTTGTTGCTTGTTATGAATATTCCGGGTTGTGCATTATTTTTAAGCTCTTAATTTCCCTTATATTTTTATTATCTCAGAATAACATTTACGACAAGGATGTTATATTGAATAGAAAAATAGAAACCATGTCAGCCATCTTCACCACAACATCTATACAGTGATTAAAAATGAGCTTTGTTTTTCCTTGAAAAATCAGTTTTCTTCCTTCCCTAACTAATAGCTTTTCTTCTGGGATAAGATCTGACATTCTGTACACTTGTGGGTTTGTTGCTTGTTTTGTGGGACAAAAATAAGTTTGTAAACGAAAAACATTCTCTAAGCTAAAAGTACAATACACAAGGCTAAGAGAGAGAGAGAGAAAAATCAGTTTTACTCAGCGTTTCATGTTGGGCTTTTAGTATTTTTAACTTAATTTTGACACCACATAGGGTCTCGCATTTCGCCCGAAAGGA
Source organism: Dicyrtomina saundersi (assembly GCA_034695245.1). Taxonomy (NCBI): domain Eukaryota; kingdom Metazoa; phylum Arthropoda; class Collembola; order Symphypleona; family Dicyrtomidae; genus Dicyrtomina; species Dicyrtomina saundersi. The sequence goes on from JAQFZE010000018.1 coordinate 17,088, forward strand.
TTATTTCGTGGTTGTAAAAAACGACGTCAGGGGCACAGTTGCGCATTCTGCAAATCGCTTTCTTTTCCTATATAATATGTACTTGTATAATATGTCTGAGTGCACTGTTTGTGTAGTACTATGAATACTGTTTTGTTCTCCTATAAACTTTTATAATCTAGAATCTAGTCTTGTGTACTACACTAACTACTGTCTATATAAAAAATGCAAAAAAAAAAACATAATCCGCCGGAACGGCAGAAGCAACAGCAAGGGAACTGGCACCGGACCCAGTACCGGTACCGGGCTACGGGAATTTTGTTTTTAGTTGGAAACTAGTGGAAGATTTTTTTAATGAAAAAACTTTAATTTTTACAGTTGATGACAGCAAAGGAATTTGTAGATAAGATATGCAAACAAAATACTACAACACTCCATCCGAAATGCATGAAGCTTATCGTCATCGTTAGCAGAGTGGATAAAGAGTTAGAATTTTCTTAAATTGTCCATGTGAATATGTAATTACAATATGTAGGTATGTTATGTAGGGAGAGGGAGTACATAGATATACATACATTAGCATTAAGTGAGACGATGGAATAAACAACCTTACTACAGGGAGCTCCCTTCTTAAGATACTAGACACCAGGCTTAATGTCCCTACATCTCGCGTTTCGGAATGCTCTCAAGAAACTTTTAATTTTTAAATAGCTCCCTCTAAGACTTTGTAAGCTGGACTAGTTCACACTGTGTACTAAAGTAGTAGTTTCACAAGAACATTGAGAATTTCACCATCTGTACAGACAGAGAGAGAGATGGAAAGTGTATGCAGGACCATCATCATACGAGAGTCAAGGATTTCCTGCAAAGAGTTCTAGAATACTTAATCAACTCGGAATGAATTTTCTCACAATTTTAGATTGCTATCTCCCCCTAAACTTTCCCAGTATGTACCCCAGTAAATAACATAGTTTTTGAAGAAATCTATAAAGTTAACTAATGATACACTGTCATGACGAGGACGAAGAAGAAAATAGTCTCAGTCAACTCTCACTTGTCATATTTCTCCCATGAACTATTCATAAAATTCATAAAAATTACCAGCTTTTATCAAGTTTTAAACTTTGACCAAGACCAAAAGAGCGAGAGCGGGAGGTGCGAGAGAGAGAGTCTATGCAGTTGATGTATCATAAGTCAAGATTTAAAGATATCATTATGCAGAATCTAAATTTTATAGATATAGATCACAGGGGGCACGTAGACATCGAATTTATTACGATGCCCTTAAATTTCCATAACATTTTGACAGAATCATGCTTACATCAAAACGTGTTTTCCATTACTTACGATTACATTTATGTACATTCATGTGTAGAGACATTCGGGACAGTGCTTGGGGTTTTCCACAGAATCTAAAGTTTTACCCTTGGAAATCCTCCTAATAATAAAAGACCTTTCCTGTCCCTTGTTAAGGTACAGTTTCATTCCCACACGCTCACACACATATATTTTAGAGCTGGACTTGGCCCAATATAATTTAGCCAGACCCAAAACCAAGAGAGCACATTTTTATACACACATTATGGCATGAGGTCGAAATACCATGTTTATAAGTTTAATTAAGTTACTACCTCCTCAACTACAAAAGTTGTGGTCCAACAAACTGTGGCATAACTCAATTATGTAGAATAATTAGTGTTCTTTTCTTACACATTTGCATGTTTACCAGTGTAGCATTGTAAAAAACATGCAACAGTCTGATGAATACAATTACTGCGTCGAGCGTTGGCTACGATATGATGTGTGTAGGACGGAAAATTCTATGGAAACTCATCAAAGCCAAGTCTATAAGAGATGTGATAGTGAAAAAAAAATTCTTATTTCCATATGAATCCCATCCTCGTCTCGAGCCCTCACACTAAAAGTCTTAATATACATGTCTTAAGATAGAGGGATATCCTGGAAAAAGTAGAGAAGTAAAAGCTTAGCTAATGAGTTATGAGGAGAAAGTCAGGGCTGGGAGCAGGAGTTGAATGGGGTTTTGAGGCTAGAAAGTTAAGTGTAGACAAGATAGAAGGCTAAAAAGTGAGCGAGTGAGTGAGGGGAGTGGTATTGGTATTGGTTTTGGTTTTGGTGGTTGTGGTGGTGGTGGTTGAAAGTCTTGAAGTCTCGAAGTACAGAAGGAAAAACATAAAATTTAACTGAGGAGTAAGTGACAGGGAATAATGAAGTTACACTTTCGAGAAAACCGGTAAAGCTTGGCTCAACTCAAATGGAATTGGTCATGTGGGCAAAGTATGAGTGAAGTCTAACGTTAGGCGATGGCGGAGTAGGGCTCTTGTCGGTGTAGTTCATGGAGACTGGTTCGACTTGGAGAAGAAACAGGTGCATAATAGAATGGAAAGATATTCCTTGTTGTACTCACATGATATCGATCCAAAGCAATCGCAGTGATGGAAATGGTCGAAACAAAAATCGAGGTTGCTTGAAGAGAGCCAAACAATTTGCAGAGAAAGACGTGTCTCCCTAAGGGCCAGTATTGCGTCAGAATCTCCATGAGTGTCAAGGGCATCGTGATGACACAGAGAAGAAGATCAGAGACCTGAGGATAGAAGATACACACATAAATTAGGAATAAATTCAAAATTCATGTGAATCAAAATCTCATACACCCATCGGCATTGCCAGACCTCCTACCTACTTATGTACTTGAGAATGCACATGTGGGTAGTCTAAAACAAGAAAATTACAAAATCTAAATATTATTTTTCAAAAATATAGCATATAAAACAAATTTGAAGCACAGACAGCCCAGGGCCCAGTGCAATGTTTTCTCATGTACCTATTTGTAAAACTTGCATTACAACAGTATTCACCATCCCCATCCTTCAAACGTTTTCCAGTCTCATCAAAATTTTGATTAATCAGTCTTGGAAAATAATTCATGAGGCGAGTAGGAAAAGTTTGCTCTTTACATCTACTACTGTAACCCATGTACATATCCACTCCTAAATACAGTGGCTACTACTATTACTACCACTACTACCACTACCACTACCTACCTACCTTCCTACGCAAATAACCACAGAAGCCCTTTCTGCATATAGAGCCATGAGAGGACGAGGAGAGCTAGACACACACACCGTCGCTCTGAAATTGTCATTTGAATTTACTTTACTTTGTTCTGAACGAGCCATCGGATAATCAGATGTCCTACACTCTCACTCTCTCATGATTGATGAATGGCTTAAGGTAAGTTGGAAAGGGAAATTACATTTGCTCCTGCACACACATAGACACAGAGGCACTCTACACAATATGGAGATGGACGAAGGCTCATAGTGGGATAGCTCAAATATGTGTCTACTGTGTAGGCTGCAGACAAAGTGACGACAGCTTGCGACGAAAATGGCCATCATGAAAAACATTAGCATTATGTATACGAGCCCGGCCTCTACTTTCCTTGGGTTACAGATTACAGATAGCCTGCCTAGAGTCTCTATAAAAAGTCCCTGTTTAAGTTTACTTTCCTCCTACACACGTCTCACATATAGGTGAGACGTACCTGCCTCCTCCCTACATTCTACATACATTAGCCATGTATGTGCGGGGATCCACATTGAATTTAAAAGGTAACTCTGGTAAAGTCTAACTTTGAATTTTGAATTCTCTTTTGGTTTTGGTCTGATTACAGGGCTCTCTATGTAGACTGTAGGCACGGCGGCGTCTAAAGTAAAGTTAGATTTCTAATCATTTGACTCATGCTGACAGCCCCTTTTTTTGTGAGAAGCATGAAATTCCGTAGAAGTGACAGAAGAATCGTAACCGTCTCGATCATTACTCCTCTCCCTCCAGTATTAGTTTTCTAAGTAATTTTGAAATGTGATGTGATGCTAGTCATGCTTGAAACTGGAGGGAAATTAGGAGACTGCTTCGACGACGACGACTGCCAATCCTAAAGACAAGTGATAATAATGAGGAGGTTTGAGTTTGCGGGAGTTGTGAGAGAGACAGAGAGATAGGATAGAATAGGTCGGTGGAGTGCACTGTGTCCTCACAGCCCTGTCATGAGTAATAATAACAGAGGTATAAATTTAATCAATGCAGTCAAATTTTAGAATATGAGAGCATCTTCTATAGAAGGAGAAAAACTCACTTACCGCCAAGTTGATAATGAACATGTTGCGGGCGGTACGCATGGTTGCCTTCCGGATGACTGCACTCACAACGAGACAGTTGCCAATGGCTCCAAATACAATTAGAAGAGCGTAGGCTCCAATAAAAGTATAAAACAGTGTCCCATCCAACCGTCGATTCCGCTTGTATCTATTGATAATGTCTTCGGCGGAGTTTCCTCGAGATCCATTGTAGAAGAAAGAGTAATTCCGGTACATGACTGTTTGTAAAATTTGTGTGGGGTCTATGGTGCTCGTGGGCTGTTGGTTGTCCGTCAGCTCCATCATCATTCCCTCCAGCATTGACTCTTCCTCCATGTCACCCATCTCTAGACGACGGCTCCTCTGTCCCAATCTTATCCCAGCCCCGTCAATGTGTCAATATCTCCAATGAACTCGGAGCAGGAGCAGCAAAAAATAAAAGGAACAAGGGAAAAGTCCTCTCCTTTTTTAGATCTCCTTCTTGTTCGATTTAATATCCTCCGTGTATTCGCTCCAGGGCAGAGAGTTCCCAACTCCCAAGTCTAACTTCTAACTTCAAATTCGGATCTGAAACATCATCACGCAAACACAAAAAAAAAACAACATCACATAACATAATAGAGTATGACATGGTCATAAGGTTAACATAGATGGAGCAAATATCCCGCCACATCATGTCTCAATCATATCCGTGGAGAGGGGATATATAGAGAAAATAGGAAATATTCAGTTGGAGACATGTACAAGAAGCCTCACCAGACCACCACCCCTACACATGTCCACACACATACAGTCTCAATTTTACTCTCACTTTGGATTATCTTACTTCCGCTCTTTCCCCCGACTCGGAGATGGAAAGTAATGTAGCCTGCCAACTTTTCTGGTTTTCATTCTCGCTTCAAAAGACTCAGACTCACTTTCACGAGGACTACTTACTATATGGAACTGGAGAGGCTATGGAGACTCGAGACTCGAGACTCTGGATTTCAACTCATACTAAATATATTTATGACTACACCGCTTTTCATTTCCCACTCATAAAATCATCCCATTTCTGTGTCATAAGCCTAAGCCAACTATGTGTCTGATTCTCTGCTTTCCTTTCATACTTTGGTCCTCTCATCTCCGCTCCCACTCTCATTACATGATTATTATATTCCTCTCAAAAACCCCACCACCACCACCACCACCACCACCATAGACTAATATGTAAAATTATACATGTAGTGTAATATTATACTCCTTCTCAAAGGCCTTCACTATATACTCTATAATATTTTCATCTAGGCACTTTCTATATACAGTTGTACACGTTTCGGCTCCCCTTGACTTTTCTCCCATTCACAGGCACTGTCCAGATTTATGGTTTAGAAATGCTAAAGCTAAAAAAGCTGTACCACTCGAGTGGGATATACTTTTGGCAAGGCTCAAACGCTGTTTTTGAAAGTGCAATTACCCTGGATTAAATGTTGGTTGGAGGGAGACACAGAAGAAAGATATTATTGCTGACAAGTGACGACTATTAGCAATTAAGGCTCAACATCTAAAAGAACCCTCCAACTCACGCACTCACTCAGAGATCATCTTCATAATTCCTTGGAGTAGAAGACTCGTCGGAAGAAGGGCCAAGCCTTTTCCTTCTCAAGACTCAATAGTAGGAAAGGGAAACTAAAAAAATATAGGAGAGACTATTCTATTCTTTCCATTATTTTACGCCACATTAAATGTTCACGCTTGTCACGTGGAGTCAACTGTATAGGAATCTGTATCTCTTTACAGTTTTAACTAGATGTGCATCCCACATATCTGCACATGCCCAATGTAAGGACTGATATACGTACAAATCTCAATACACAGGATTACTTGAAGGATCTCGTAAATATGGAAGAGCTCAACTGGAGTATCATCAATGATTCAACAATAAAATCTTTTTCGGAATTATTAGAAACATTCCTATCATTGTCTCTAGGCAGAGAGACGCAGGAAAGGAGCATATAGTTATATCTGTGGATGAAATACCTTTTGTCCTATAGTCCTGAGTCCTGATCAAAAGGGCTTTTCATTTTTGAACGGCATTTTTGAATTTTAGTATTTTCCCTTCGTCATTCTGTTGGTTGTTCTTGACCTGAAACACATTCCTTTGAGAGGGTGTTCAGTAAAATTGAGGCTGACTAGTGAGAGAGGATTCGGATTTAACATACCCATATCCTATATGCCACAAAATCCAAATGCTGGATTTCTTCACATGTCCGTGTAGTTAAAAAGACTCGCACTTTCTCCAAAAATACGCTGTCTGTGTGATATCCCGTACAAGGGAAAAATAAGACAAATCAAAGAACCAATTTGGAAAGCGTGATGCTCTCTACGATGTAGCCATGAAGATAATTTATAAAAGCAATAACTGCATCTGCTCTCTCAATCTCCTACCTTTCAGCCATTTTATTAAACTGACACAAGCATCGTCATAACGATGTTACGAGGCCATTTCTGAACACATACAATATCGGCGTACGTCACAGTCATGATGGGCCAGAGCCAGAAGATCGGCCCGGGTGTGGTACTGAAGGCACTGATTCTGTGTTTGTAAGGATCTCCATAGGAAGATCAAGCGTCTAAATCCTATATAAATGGTGATGGGTACTTGTGGTCCACGACATGTAATTAGATACAAACAATTTGGCAAAATGCTTTGATCCTCCTAACCTATTCCCTATAGGTCCAGAGTAGGAGAGAACTATATTTTTCCCAGTAAATTATGCATTATCGAAAATCATTCCATTTTATTTTCTACTAAGGCAATGGAAATATCATGAAATTTTACTGAGGATTTAAAGATGGGAAAAGCTGCTAGGAGGGGATGGGACTTGATGCTGCATGCATACTACAGAGTGCAGCGTGCATACTCGATTTTTTTGGGTATGATGATGATGCCTTCCGTCCCATGATCGAGATCGAGATGGACGAATAACAGTAAGATATAAGAGTGAGTGGAAGTGGCTACAAAATTTAAGTCCTCTCCTCTCCTTGAAAAATATTAAAGCTTCTCAAAAAAGAGATCCTGTCCTAGTTAATAATGTATTCAATGGATTTTCAACAATTTAATATTGAGAATTGAGAGTAGCCAAGCCCATTCAGGGGCTCCCCCTGTATATAGATACTTTAATAACTCTGTTTCCATTTCTGGGAAAAATGAGCTTTGTTTTCCATTATAATAATTCTAAGCTCAATTTTTTATGATTTCTTCTCATAATATTATTATGATATAACATTCTCTCGCTCGCTCCCTCCCAAACTCCCAAAGTATCGCATACGGAGAGAGAATGAATAATGTTATAACGATAAGAGGACTGGAATCTAATGATACAATGACTCCATTAACCGAAACCGAGACCATTCTTTCGGCGGCGTTGGAGAAAGCGTAGGAGAGATGTTGTGAGCTCGGGAATCGGGATATGGATGACTGGCTTCTAACTACCCGTCCACGTCCCCCTCCCCGCGTGCTTGTCTGTTCCAGTAATATCAGTCTCCATAATAGTTTATTTTATCATCATATGCATATAAACTATAAATGTTGGGTACACATCACATAAAATGCTCATGTGATTTCTGAATCATGGCCCATATATAAGATGAAGGGTTTGAACTCGAAAATTTCATGAATTTATGAATTATCATCGCTCCTTTTATCTCCGCTGTCAGTGCTTATGTACTTCGATTGAATATGAATGAGGAGATGAGGATAAATCCATATGAGAAGTTTTTAACATTGATAAGATATTCGACATGTGAGTATGGCTTCCAGAAGGTCAAGTTCAGCCAAGATTCAGCTCATTTTTTTCATTCCCAATAGACAATATGTATTTTTAATATAACATATACAGATAAGTAACACTCTAGTGCCCTGGTTTTTGGATCGTAGGGTTGACCCCGTGCTAAACCCTTTCCACCTATTCTCCCTATGTTCCCTATACCCAAAGTTTTGCATGTACATTTTTTGTTTCTGAAAAAATAATCCTTTCTGTCCAGCCTCACCTCACCTCACCTCGCCCCTTCATCCGTCCATCCCCCTTCTTAACTCCACACACATAAAAAAAGGAGATGACAAATTGCATGAGTGATGAAAGTATTACTTTATCCATATTATAAAGATTTTTTTCTAAGTGCTTCACAAGCCAAAAAGACGACCCTTTTACGCTCATAAAAGCCTCGTGACACACTACACTAACTATCAGTACTCAGGGCAGAGCAGTTGGCAGTTTGAGTAGTAAAACAGGAAAAGAGACAGTAATGGAGGATTATTGCTTATGCTTCCTTTACCGACACCCAGATCCGGAGCTGTGTATCCAAATCTAGTGTCTTTCACTATAAGAAAATTTTTTACTACAACAATAAATTGCACACTTTGCCCTCCAGTTCCAGTCTGAGTCAACAGAAAGTTGGACGCGTTTTTCTATGAATTCTTTTATAAGTCACGCATCCAGCCTCTCTCTCTCTCTGTGTCTCCAGTCACTAGTTTTCTTCCCCCCCCCCCTCCCATATCCCCTAGTTTATAGCCTCATTACATACAAAGGAATATTTGCTATACTTAAAACTGAAGCTAGAGAGCTGATGAAACCCGTGGAGAAGTATAAATTAAAAAATAGGAAAAAATTTGACTTAGGTACTTTTCAATTCAAATCGTTTCCTATATTATTATTCCTATTGAAATACAAAGAAAGTGCTTCAAACTTTCACTTTCTCGACCCATAAGAAAAAAAAAAGAAGGGAGATTTGCTCAAGTAATTTCATGCATACAAAGTCAGTGTGGGGGCACTAACGATAAGTAGGTACCTACTCACTGGAACTGAGCACTGAACAACTGAACACTGAATTCTGCCCAGTGCTCCCTTTCTGTTATAATACTGAGAGCCCTATTACACAAACTATTATTTAGAATCTAGATCAACTTGTATAGAATAATTTACAATAATTATTGGAATTATATAAATTTTGTAAAAATCCTATGAAAGCTATCATTAAGGAAAGTAATGACATTGACACCGGGCGCTTACTTTCACTGGAAATAAATGTATAATTACGTGAGCATTATACTATGCACTCAACAAAACCAAATGGAGTGAGACAAAAGACCACCAAGTTTATTGAAATTAAAAGGACTGTATATTGTATGGAGTGTACTTACTACATGGCTGGAATTTTTAAGAAACCTAGACAATGCAATAAGGACTGCACACAAAGCGCATAGGGAGACAAATCATAAAAAATGAATAAAACTTTCTTTTTGCATTTCAGTTTATTTTCCCTTTATGTTTGCTATATATGCCTCTTGTGTTTACAGTAAAAGTACGACAAAGATAAATACATGTATGCCTATATAGAATAACATGCACACACCTGCTGCTGCTGCTGCTCCTGCTACTTCTACATGTCAAGGCAAAAAGTGGAAGCGAAGGCGAAGCCGAAACAAAATAAAGTGAAAGAAGGTTTTATTTAGTCGTACTAAGTTTATTTACTCTATTTCACTTAAAAAAATCTACGATATACATGCATGCATAGAGTGCATACTAATACTAATGTATCAACATCAACATAAGTCCATGACTAGACTGTGTAAACAACATACTACATAGGATGACATACAACAACAACAACAACACTTGGTTTTAGAGTTGAAGGAAAGAAAAAAATGCGTAAACGTAAACACATTCTTTTTTTTTCAATAGAATCCCTCTTGAAAAGAAAATACAAAAAATAAAATAAAAAAGGAAACTTTGTCTTCTTCCGTTCTTCCGGAGAACGGGAGAGTTTTTAAAAGTTTCTCAACTCAATCTCTGTCTCTTATTGGAGACGCAACCATGTATATAGAGGGAGAGGAAGTAGAGGAGGCGAAGGCTGCCCAAAAGAACTCGCACTGTGTGACTCTGACTTACTCGATAATGACAAGGATGAAAAAAAAACGGGAGGATGCTAAAAATCCGGCACCTCTCTAGCTCAATTTCCTATTCATGTGAGCAGAACAAAGTATATTCTTTAGATACATAGAAGATTTCCTTCATGTTTCTAAAATACGTACATAAAACTAACAAAAAAAGAAAGAACCAGAATTTATTTTTGGAGCAAAAAAGTTTACATTTAAGAGACGACAGCATTTTTGACAAATCCAATGTTTACTTCTAATTTAATGTAAAAGTACCAAACTATATGTAGGTGTAGGTATCTACTTTCTCTAAGTTACAAATTTATACACATGCTTATAGCTTCAAATTTTCTCTAAATAAATCAAGTCTATTATAATTTAGATTCAGTAATAAATATTGGGGATGTTTTTTAAATTGTATAAATTAATTTTGCCAATAGAAATTATTAGCAGTCGCTTTAAAAGCCGGGAAAAAAATCACTTCAATCATTGAATTTTCCCTGAGCTTTGTTTGAAATGTCTTACTGAGACTCTATTAAAACCTCTATATACACCATTTCTCGCTGGCTTTGTTTGTCATTCCGTCTTCGCTTTCATTACACTTATAATAAATATCCGAAGAAGCATATAGAAATGCAGATTGCTATAAGGTTCTTTGGTGTAGATCCATATATACTCCCCTTTCCCTTACTTACTTGTTTGTGTTTACTTTTGTTTCCTTCTAAATTTGTGAAGTGACCCAAATACTTATTTTAGTTTTTGGTTTCGTTATTAAAAAGCCGCTCCTTATTTATAATAGGAAAGTTTGCAAATAAAAATTCAAAATGAAGTTTAAAAAAAACAGTGGGCGACTTCTTTTTGAATTTTCTTTTTCCTTTTTTTGCTTACTGACTAAGTAAAAAGCAACGCTAACAACTAACAGGTCACTTGGCAATTCGAATTTAGCTTTGACTCTCTTCATAATATATTCTGTTTTATGTAGAAAGAGAGAGAGAAAAAATACAATTTTATGAAATGAGAAAACATTGCAAAGTCAACAAGAGTATGGAAAGAAGCCCTCCTCTTTCTTTAGTATTTATGAATGCATTTTTGCTTTTATAAAAATTCAAAGTGATTTTATCATATTAGTTATTATGATATTAGTATATGAATATGAATTTGCTTGGCCTGTATAGAGCGAAGCGTAAAATTAAAATTTATTTAAAAAATTAAAAGTTAACACAGAACAAAAACGGAGGCTCCAAAGTTATTACTACTGACTGTATCTCTATATGTACTCTATAGTTTTACCCTTCGCCATAGGTCTTAATGCAATGGGGAATGCTAAATATCTAATAAGAAAAAGGGAATGTGAGAGAGCTATGCATAAAGTTTACTACGAAATGAACTACGTAACATTTGCTCTATTAATTAAGGTCTAAGGTGTGTAAACGTAAACTATTTTTCATTTTGTGAGAAATCTCGTTTATTTTCCTCCTATCTTTTTGTATGTATATTCCAGAAACACACGGTGAAATGATTCATTGGGGAACTTTGTATTTGTACCTACAAAACATCACCCATGTAGAAATAAAAATAGCAAAAATACCACCTATTACACTACCTCCCCTGAAATACATCCGCTTCCACTAACTTCATTATTTTTGATAAATAAAAGTAAATATAATTATTTATCTGTAGTAATACAGAAGAATTCACAAAAATTCTAAGATATTCGTATGTGATGGGAGATACAGAAAAAGAGAGCGAGAAATAGAGGAAAGTTGGAGCTACATTAGTTGCAAACATAAAGATTTCCCTCGTCCACATTATTCTGACAGTAAGAGCCCCTTTCACGTCCAGTGCTTGAGATGAGGACATGAGGATGAGACTTGGTGTCTTAAGCTCTCGTTCTCCTTCTAGATTTTGGATGCTATGGAATCGGATTGTAGGATCCTGCACCTAACCCGCACTCACAGATTTACTTCCCTCCGTGGGTTCATGCCCGTAGCTGTCCTAATAGTATCTATAAAGATTCCCCCCCCCCCTCCTCTTTCTCCCCCTCCCATCTCTTCAACCACTTCCGACTTTCTTTTTACACTCCACTAGTTCTATTTATCCTCGCCTCCGTCCTCTCCTGCATTTGTCGTTTTAGCTAAAACTAAATGTAATCTAAAGTAAGAAGATAAAGTAAGTAGGCTCCTTCGGAGTGACACGAAAATATTTAGCACAGCTGATGCTGATACAAATTACCCTGGCTAACCAATGTATGTACGGGAGCGGTCACGGATATAAATATCTCCCCAAGGTGCTCATATACATGTCGACTCCTCGACTACCACGACCACGACCACGACCACTACTACCACTCCACACAACCTCCCACTGTCTCCTCTCTATATATTATTTTTTACCAAAGATGCTCCGGTCTTTGGATATAACTTAAAACCCGTATAGCCCTACCAAAAGCCAAAAGCCAGTACTTACGTTAGCCTTAATATATCCCCTAGCACTTACTCCTTACTATCAGCACTTCTCACGGCAATCCCACAAGAGACAAACAGACAGACAGACAAGGAGGGAGACAGACTACATGGTCACTCTCACGCCGGTATCTGTAAGTACATTCACAAGGATAATGTTGAAACTCACAGACTGGACGAGGACGAGGCTGGACGGTGGACGGAGGATTTTATTCTCATCGTCAGAAGCTATAAGCCATCCTACGACACTTTATCTTCTCAATATTAGGTCAGCTTCTCCATTTATTTTACACTTTTGCCACGAAGCCCCTCAGACTCAACTGGTATCTCTACATGTGTCGCTCTTTCTCTCTTTTTCCCTCATATGCATTTTACTGCCTTTTTCCTTCTTTGGTCAAGTCATTCCTTAAATGGCGCTCTCCCGACACTTTCCCAATCCTCTTTTATCCAAAAACATAAAGAAATAAAACCTGCCTTCCCTTCACACGAGCCCCACGTCTGACCATATTATACAGCTGAGAGAATGCAGCTCCATACAGAGATCCTCTCCCGGTATCCATGTCCATCCATCCATGGTCCTTTCCCGTTCATAGGAACGAGGATATGGAGGAGTCCCAAAGCCCAGCCAGAGGTCTGAAGGTCAGTGAGGAAGGATTTTGAACGAGCCATGCTAAGTTTAACTCAACACCAAAAGTTTTGCCCTGCCGTCAATTTCATTTCTTTTATGTTGTTTCGCAACAAATAAAATGGGAAGTTGCGGTGTGGGTCGTCCGTGTTTGGGGAAGCATGTGGATTTGGCTTTGAGTGTTGCTACCTTTTCTCCGAATTGTTTTCTTCATTAACGGTATCAGATTGTAGAGAGAGAGAGAGGCATGGGAAGTGCAGAAAATCAAAGTAGGTAGGTAGTACCTATGCCTACATAAACGTGCCTATACTATATAGTGCCTATACTTAAATTCCACGTGTTTCAGTATTTCCCGTGAAGCCGAACACTAATATTTGATGCCGTCATAATATTTTTAGCTAAGTGAAATCAAGATTAGATATTATCAATCCAATCCCCTTTTATTATTATGATTATTGTTGTTGCTCTGTATGAAGTTGTGTCTTGCGGTGGGCAATGCCCGCGTATCGTAAATGTGAACGCGGACGTAAATGCAAGAAAGTAACCGTAGTCCGTAGTAGCTCGCATGGCAGTAGACCGTATATGCCATTGTCAGTTTCCCTTTGTTGTGGATGATGCGGCTAATAAATTGAAACTGCTCCGTGTAATAAAAGGCATACCTACATACATACCTTGCCGGTGAGTGAAGAATGGCATGACATGCACCTTGTTTCCTCCTCTCCGTCCCGTCCTCGTGTCAGCAGCCTAGACCATAGACCACAACAGAGTAGAGAGGAGAAAGGGAAAGTGGACGAAGAAATGTCGAGTTCCTTCGACATCCTTCCTTTCTAGTTCTCCAGTCGTTGGAGATTGTGGCTGAGCAAACATATTTGAGAAGGTGCCTATGTAGCTTGTAAGTGGAAGTACGAAGTTGTATGTAGTAGTAGTAGTAGTAGTGGTGGTGGAAGTGGATGAAAAAAATTGTAAAAGTTTTGTTCCTCCCATGCAACGCTCATACTGTTCTACAGCAGAGTCAGAGTTCCTTAGAAGTTGAAACAAATCCTATATATTCCATTAACGTGAGGCTTGTGTACGTGGACATGGATCCCTGGACTGTGGCTGTGACTGGGACTGGGACTGGGACAGTAGCTGTGCTGTATGTCGGGCTGTGGGTAGAGAGCGAGAATGTGTGGAATACATCAATGTCTTTCTAAGCCGTTTTAAATTGTTAAATGCAAATTAGACTCTACGAGTAAGAATAGTCATTGATAACGTCCAACAACTCTGACTTGGCCCAAAACTTTTTTCTCTTCTTTTATTTGTGCCGTCCACAGAATCAGAATAACGGGGAAAGTTTAAGCGTCCCGAGAACGTACCCAACACATACACTCTCTCGTGCATGACATGACTGAGAAACTAAGGGCGCATTATATAGCCCACACACTTGACAGAGTCAAAACGGAAAACAAAGTGTTCCGCTCTTTTGGATACAATTCAATACACAATTGAGAACATTTTCTTTCCAAAAAGTAGTCGGCTTGGCCACTTGCATGCATGCTACAAAGTTGAAACAGAGGTACTTTCCTTACACACTGAATAATTGCACAATGTTTTATTTCAAGAAGAAATAAAACGAGAGTCGTTTTTATTTTTACACTGCTTCGACTCTGCTGTACATAGTTAGCGGGAGCCTGTTGAGCCAGGACGTAATTCATAATTATTATTATCCCGGCCCAAAATTTATACTCATGATACCTCATTTAACAACATAAATGTCCCTTACTAATGAGACTTAATATTCATATGCAAAGGACAAAAAACTACACTGCAACCTTTCGAGGTTTCCATAGCCATTTTTGAAATGGAATTTAGTATTGTAATTTTAAGCCATTTTATTTGATAAATACGATAAAATTTTTTGGACTGGACCTCGCATAGTCATTTCCCTGAAAGTTGCTACTCATTTAAATGGGAGAATTTTATGATGCAAAAAACTATAGTGTCATGTCATATAAGAAGAGGTATGGTTTGCATTGTAGAGCTATTCCGGTTGTAGGAACTAATAAGCTAAACCAAAGCATGGAGGTATTCTTGTGAAAAATAGAAAGTGTGTCTTTGACATGTCAAAGACACACACTACGGAACTATGGAAGGAAACTCTTCAATTTGTCAGTGTTAGTATGCAGTGCGGTGACTGGTGGTCAATACAATAGAGAATTGTTATTCGAACGAGTGTTCCCGACCCACTCTTTTGCACTCTTTGTGTGTGTCATAATATATTTCCACCTTTTACTCAAGCGGACGGAGAATGACAGGGAGGGAGAGGAGAGTAATTGACAAACTGGCTTGTCCCGTCCTCTTAAGTATTTCTGTGTGAGAGAAATGAAAGTGAATAACATGCTTTTTTTTATTGTCTGTATTATTTACTGCTTACCTTTGAAAAAATCAGTTGCCAATACAAATAAGAACTAATGCTCACAGATGGGAGACGTGAGGAGAAGAGACTAAGAAGTGAGATGGGGAAGAAGAAGAAGGGGCGGCAGCAGACAGCTTTCTCGCCCAAATCAAAGTCCAGTGAAAGTTTATTCAAACACAATTGAGAAGGGTGATGGAGAGAGACAGTGAGTCTTGTGGGCACGCCTCCATTTTACTATTTATGTAAGAGTACAGAGGAATGGACAAACGGACAAAATTATGTGTTTTTTTTGTGTGTATCCCTCACTCACTCGCCTTACTCACACCACTTTGGTAAATGACTTTGGTCCTTATATTTTTTAAGTTAGTTGA
Organism: Dicyrtomina saundersi; assembly: GCA_034695245.1. Taxonomy (NCBI): domain Eukaryota; kingdom Metazoa; phylum Arthropoda; class Collembola; order Symphypleona; family Dicyrtomidae; genus Dicyrtomina; species Dicyrtomina saundersi. The sequence goes on from JAQFZE010000018.1 coordinate 32,994, forward strand.
GGAACAGAAGCTTCTCACTGAGCAGAGGAGACGAGAGGGGAAAGTTCATTGGCAGTTTACAAACGATTTGACTTGATCACACCAAAACTTTTTTTTGTCTCTCTCTCACTCTCACTCACTGATTCCCATGTTCTATATTATTGTGAGATTTTGAGTTGAGCCCAATTCACTGTTTCGTATGCTCACTGTGTATTGTACAAGTTTAGATTTTAGAGTCAGAGTGTGTGTGTGAGAGTAGTTTCCACAGCGGGAGACTTTCCTATCTCGAAGACACAATGACATTGGTTGATGGCTACTATGTCAAATGGGTGACAATGACTTGGGAGAACGAGTCGCCATCCGCACAAAGCTCCACCACGTCCACGTCTAGAGGACACACACACACATATGTTGGTAGCGGGAGAGACACAAGAGACACAGGGAGGAGACTCAAGGAAATGTCATCATGTCAATTGAGCTGACTTGAAGTGAGAAGACTTGGGGTAAAATGCAGACAAATTGAATCACTCTGATTTCACTTAGATATTTGATGTGTCCCGGCAGTGAAGAAGCAATCAAAGTGTGTGTCACATGAAGAAAGTTGAAATCGTCGTTTTGCTCTCCGGATAATGAAGTAAATGAAATTATACTGTGTAGTTAATTGAAAGATGGGGTGTCGGATTACCATTACCCTGTCGGGCTCGGATGCTGGACAAAACATGACATCTTCCCTCTATTTCTCCTTCGCCACTTAATCCTCTCTCACTCTGTCGCTCTCTCCTATTCTTCCACTGACTCCGATTGACAATTGTAGTCGAGAAAATGTAATTTCTCTCAAGGTCAAAATCCCAAGCTTTTGAACTCTATTTTTCTCTATCTTCAAATTATCGCTACTACCCCGCCGGGAATCCTTTGTATGTTCTGGGGAAATCCGAATTTATTTTTAGAGACCACAACAGTTGACAATGGCCGGTCTTTTCTCCTTCACCAAACTGGAAGAAGTGGAGTGTATATATTAAGCCAGGAGACGTAAGCTCTGCTATGCTGATAGATGGACTCGAGTTAATTACGAAAACTGAGACAAACTGGGACTGCGAGGCTGTGCAAGTTTGATCAATCACTGACGGTGTTGGTTGTGAGAATTTTGAAGCTATAGACTCTGTAAAACTGGATTGACACTAAAACTGAAGAGAAAAATAAGATTGCTTTCTATTTTTGAAGATATTTAAAAAAGTATCTGCGTTTTCTCTCTTCTTCTTTGTTCCGTCTTTCTCGTGGTTATTCTGATGGTTGGAATGGAAATCAGTTTGCGTTCCAAACTTGAATGAGACTACGATGAGGAAATGCAAGCCTTTTGAGCGAGCTTTTGAGACTTGGGCTACGGCTTCAGGTATGGGAACATTTTCCGGAGTCGACGTGGTAGGGATAAGGAATATGCGAAGACAGACAAACACCGCGTTACTGGAGCGAACGGAGCCTCAACATTTCCCTCTCCACAGTCAGTCCACAGTGACAGAGAGAGTGTAGAGTCCCATCTTTCCCTGAGTCTGCCTTTCCTCTCCTAACAGCGGTATCCCTCCAAGTCCATGTCCAACTCGGATTCCGACTCCGACTTGTTCTCAATCCTCGCATCTATTTTATTATGTATACCACCAGCCTGCCCTGTCGTCTACATATTCCTCACACTCCAACATTCTCTCTTTTTCTTTCTACTCCTTCGCCTTCCTCTACCCGCCTCACTGCCTCCTCAACTATGACCATGGACAGGGCTTAGTCTGTCTACGAAGTCTCTGATTTCACCTGGATTCAACTTTTTCGATACAACTTATTTTTCCAATCTGGTACATGTAACTTGTGGCCAATTCACCCTATTCCGATTTAACTTATTCCGATTCAACTTATTCCAATTTAACCTGCGACCTATTTAACCTATGACTTTTAAACTTATGAACCTCATTTATAGGGATTCCGTTATGACAGATATGCAATAGGTGTCTTAAAAAATATGGGATACTAAACTATCAATGAAATACAGGTGTACACTAATCAATTTTGAAATTCATAATATTAAATAATTTCTTAAAATTCACAATTTAAAATCTAAAGGTTTGACATATAATATTTTAAGTAAGATAATACAGTAAATATCAAAATATTTGAGCATATTGTAAACTATTCCACTTTCATCTGTATAAAACTATAATTATTTGGAAGCATATTTGAGTAGACGGAAACATAGAGCTATTAGCTAAATGTTATAGGTTGTAGTTTGTCGTTATTGGAATCTTCTGTATTGTAATTGTATCGTCAATACCACAGTTTACAAGACATACCTGAATGTTACAGCTTTTTATTAATATAATTTCCCGTTCTAAACAATTTAAAAGTTAAAAATGTATAGGTTAAATAAGCCATAATAAGTTGAATCGTCATAAGTTGTAGCGGTCATAAGTTGTATCGAAATAGGATGAATTGACCATAATTTGTTTGTGCCAGGTTGTAAATGATAAGTTGTATCGGAAAAGTTGTATGCAGATAATACCGGAGTCTCTAGGCCGCTGAGATGAGAGATGGTTGACTTGAGCTGGACTGGCTTCATCTCAATGGGTAGCATTAGTAGTAAGAGAGTAAGTACCTACCAAGGTCTGCTACACACTCAGCTCATTACATAAAAGTAGCTAGGAGACGGACGTGTTCAAAAATATAATCGGATACAAGTCCAAGTCCAGAAAGAATCAATTCTTACAACCAACGTGTTTCTCTCTTGTATACATTTTATACTTTTATTCATCATTTCTTGTCGGGCTCAGGACGGGGAAGATTGATGGATTTGTGTCTGTATGTTTCCTCGCTCTCCCTATCCCTCCCTTTCTGCCATAACCCTCTCCTATTTCTATGATCAAGTGCACGGCAAACTGGGAGGGAAGGGAGTGAGGGACAGGATCGTTGGTAGTGAAGGTCTGTAGGTATATAGGTCCCTACTGCAAACATCATTGATCATTGATAATTATATGGAGGTAGACTTCACCTCATAATTTCCACAGCCACAGCTCACACAATCCTACCGAAATCCGAATGTCAGTGATAGGGCCAAAGCCAAAGCCAAAGCCAATGCCAAAGCCAAAGCCAGTGGGAATGTGACTGCAATGGAATTACTCACAAAGAAATCCTTCATGGAGAAGTTGAAGACGGGAGAAGAATGGGAGTAAGAGAGTTGATTGAAATTCCCATTGCCACAGAAGAAGTAGGAGCAGTTGAGTGGTTATAAGAACGACAAGGACGCTCTCACACATCCAACACCGGCAACGGCAACGGCAACTGAAACGGCAACGGCCTAGACATTTGACAATTCACACTGACTGCATTAGTATTACTTTCCATATCTCATAGAGTCTGGGAATTGATTCATTAAAAATATTGATGTTTTTGCATATGTATAGGTATAGGCGACAAAGGTGAGTGGGGATGGAATGATTGCATATGTTTCCCACAAACTATTCCATTTCTTATTACTCTTATCGTTAGGGAACTTCTTAAAGTTGACTATATCCGTCACTTCTCACTCTGGCTTTATTAGCTTTTTACACGCTTAAATTAACTCTAATACTTCAAATTGGGTTCTGGTTGGATTGGATTTGACATTGGGGATGGATTGGAAATTGGAATAGATGTAAAAAGGAATGAGTTCTAGCTTGATTAATTGTATTAGGTACTCATTATAATGAATGACTGAACATCGAACCTGTCACTCATGCATTAATTTTATTTGATCAAAAACTCAGAGGAAAAAAAAATACTCCTTTTAGAAAAAGACTGTAATATAAGGTTAAATAAGGGACGAAAAAAGTAATTTGAGAGTTGCATTTTTTTGTTTTTATAAGAATAAATACTTAGCGCAGTCGAGAGATGAGATACTGCGATTCCTTCGATTTTCTCTTGGACAAATGCATTTTTTCTCTTCTTAATGCTCTTTGACTTGTATTAAATCTTATAAATCCTTTCTACGTTTTTTTTTGTTCTTTAATTCCCCTTCTTCTACATGCTCTCCGACTTCGTGGTTGGATTCTATTTCAATAGAGCAATTTATATGATTTGTTTTTTTTATCTCTCTCTCTCTCTCTCTCTCGTTTCTTTTTAGTTTGTCGACAGCCTATTTATCAATCAACTCCACCTCCTTTTTAAATCCTACTTTTTCACTTTCCCATAATAAATCCAATTTAGCTCATATCATATCATATCATATCAGGGTTTGTGTCTAGTTGCACATTTTATTGTAGATATTATTTTGTATAGAGCAAGTTGTCAACATTCCATTATATGAGCCCAGTAGAATATAAGCATCACGTCCTAATCCCAATTTCGAGAATGCTCCTTATTTTAGTCAGTACTCTTGCTACAAGGTATGTTTCAGTTGATGTTGCGTCTATAGTTCAAATTTTTTCAAGTTCAAAATTACCAGATGTCCAAAATAAATCGTCATAGTGAATTGGAATAAATTTTCCAGTCCATCAATAAATGGGTGCAGCCTTTAGCCCGATTGAATGGCTCGTTGCATTACTTCAATTTGATAACAAAAAATTGAAAACCCTTCAATTCAAAAAGACACTGAATCGTAAGTAAGAGATTTTGAAATTAAAATATTTTGAACATAGCCATTTTGAACAGCATAGATTGTTTGAACAAGAGATTTTTCATTCAAAATATTTTTTTAACATTTTGGAACAAGCGGTTTTTAGAACTCGATAATTTAAAAATAATGCGCACTTCGAACACAAAGGTATAAAGTAATTTTTGAAGTCAATCCTTTTGAGTTCTGGGCATAATACGTTTCTAATTAATAAATGATTTAGATTTCTGACCTAATCATTAAAAATAAATGGAATCGTTTTACTGCATCATATATCATATATATACAGTCGCAGCTTGTATGCTTTATTCAACATCCACAAATTCGAGTTCAAAGAGGCGGAGAGAGAGAGACAGCGCCTTGTTTATGGTTGAATTCATTTATGTAAAATTCACAATTAGTAGAATAAACTTTATTTTATTAAATCCTCTTTCCTTTATTATTACCCCTTAAAATTATCCCATGTGCACCTTCTGATATTCCCACAAAAGAAATATGAATACAGTAATAGTATGTATTTTGATAGAGGAGGAAACCTCTCGAGAAGTGAGAGGCTCCTTTATTTACTTACATAAATTATCAATTTCCAACAATATGCATATTATAATCCAACTTCACCAAGTCAAAGGAAACACGATGAAATTAATTATTCTATTTTAAAGCCATCCTTGAATTCCCATTTGGAGCAATTATACAACTTTTCCCTGTTACCTAAAGAATACACTTTTCCGTCCAGACAGCATAGAATAAATGAGAGTTTGTGTTGAAACCATTAAAATTTTAATGTTGCTAACACACAAAATATGACGCTTTCTTTCCCACTTTCCTCTCCCACTTTTCGCTGTCTGAAACTTATTTACAGCAAATTAATATCACTAAAGTTACACTGGTATCGGCATTTTAAAATACTATACTATCTTACAAAACTTTGTAGGTAAATTTTGACCAAGTTTTGAGTCAGCAGTTAATGTTCGTTATTAATTCTAATTTACATCCTTATTCATATTAGAGACCATTTTCCATCAATAATACTTCTATATTGGATGTCTTTCACAGAAAAAAACAATTTCAATGTGTTTTACTCAAAAAATGCAAAATGCAAAAAGCAAAATACCACCGAAGGCCGGGCTGTTCTCCACAATGTTTTCCAAATAATAGAAACTACTATATTTCTTTATTTTACACAGAAAAAATCGAAAGGGGGAGCAAAATAAATGGAAAGTACAAATATCACTAGCGCTTTCACCTCAAGCGATTTTCACTCGCTTATTCAGATGCAAGACATAGTTCTATCAGTATTTTTTTTTTACAAAATTTACAATATCTGCTCCATACATTTAATGGAAATACTGTTTGCTGTTAAAGGTTCCTGGTAAACAAGAAGTGCATGTGTAAATATCCTTGTGTACAAACAGTATCAGGAGTACATACAATGCGAAGGGGGTACCTGCCCCACTTTTCATTGTGGCATTGCATTGTGTTGCATAGGAAACCCTTCAGTGTGCATACCTACCTATGTAAACGCTCAAGTGTCTACATTCTACATTATGTTGAAGTTTGTAGAAATGGACAGTTATGGTGTGTGGAATTTAGAATTACATTTTTTTTGTGGGTGGGATCTTGTAAATTTTTGGAAACTATCCAGCCCATAATATAGTGAGACTCGGCTGACTTGAATTTTTGAGTTTACTTACAGTACCGGACCCCTACCACCGCATCGCTCTTACTACCCCTTGAAGTAAAGATAGTAAATTAGTCGTCGCATGTATTGATCCAAACTTCGAAACGGTTCGTCAATTCGTCAGGGGGTATCAATAGGACAGGAGATACATTTGACATCATTACCTCCGCACAAGAATCTTCCCAACTAAGTGCATACGTGTGTAAATATGGACGTGTATAAAACTATGCTGTTCATAGAGAAGCGGATAGACTCGGAGGCTCCCAGCCCCAAGTGAAAGTAGCTGTGTGAGGGAGGGAAATGTGAAGACTTTGAGAGGTAAGTAAAAGTAAGGGAGGGATGGTGTACAGTGTACAGCATAGTGGAGTATTAGGGCCAGACGCCAGAGCACTTGTTCCGATTTTTCTCTCTTCTTCATCTTCTCTCAGTCACTCCTATTTTCACCGACTTGAAGAATACCCAAGGAAAGGAAACCAAGACCAAGGGAATTCGTGACCAGAGTGCAAAAGGAAAGTACACAACCATCAATCCATCCAGAACATTGGCTCAGCTTTCATTATCAGTGGCCATACTTTACTGTGGAGCAATGTCGACTTCTTATGCTATATTTCCCTCACACAGTTTGACTTCTTCAGTATGTTCTGCATGCACTGACTTTCTTCAGTTTTTACTTCCTTCTCCGATCATATGAATCCCTGATAGTTTCTCCGACGAGAGCCACATACCTATACACACGCAGACCCAAGCCCATTCCGCACCGCTATGATTAGGATTATGTACTCTATGGCCTGACATGGATCAAGGTTATAGGCACATACATATGGGGATTTAGAGAGAGAGAGATGTTGGGTATGAGGGATATGGACGGCCATGGTAGTGGCTAAATAGTTCTAAACGTAAAACTTACATAAAATACTACAGTCGTATTCGTATTCGAATTGGCCTTGTCTCTCCTGTTAGCCTTTCTCTGCCCACCCATTTCCATCCTCATTCCTCATTTAGACACTATACACACACAGACACACACACACACACACACACGAGTCTTCATTTCTTCGAGCCTTTATTCCCTACACTTCTGTCGCATTTTCCGTCTTTTTATTAGCTCTAATGAAAACTTTTCGACCCACCATTTACTTTTTTTACGACTATATGACTACACACAGGAGGACTCAGAGTGAGACTCATATATATCCCTTCAGCATCTCCCGCAATAGAATCAGGAATAAGGAATTTGTTTTAGAAATACAATTTATCTCTCGACAAAAACTAACGGACAAAATGCCTTTTTCATGGAAGCCAAGCACACTCACACAAACATCCAGCCGTATAATATTATCCACGTGCATACTCGCTACATAAACCTTATGATTTGTTATTCCTTCTGCTTAAGATCTAAAATCTACAGTGATCATCTCAACGATGAATGTATAACCCAACATATTGAACATATTGAAATGGGAAATTGAAACTTTTCAAGGCTTACTTTCAACGGCTCATAAATTTAAAAAAAAAAATTCTCTCTCTCTCTCTCTCTCTCTCTTTCTCACATACACACACATATAGTTCAGTTCGATTCAGTTTCTACTGCATTTGCTATTGCTATACGGACTATCAGACTATCAGCTATCCCTTTTGAAAATCAATTTAATACTGAATATTCGCTTACCATCTTTCCTACTTCTCAAATATTTTTTCCCTTCATTTTTTCTCTCTTCTGTTTGAGTGGCATGGCAATGGTAAATGTGATTGTAGAGAGTAAGAAAATATGAATGTATGTATATGAGGGCTACAGAAGACGAGACACCACCAGGACCAGGACCAGGACCAACACCAGCACCAGTAGAGTACCAACCATCATCATAGAGCGTTTTGAATTCAAACCAATTTACATTTGCTTGAGAAGGGTTGAGATGAAAATCCAAGGAACAAGGAATTCCTATATATGACTTCTTTAGAAAAAAAAGTCTCCTTATTCTTTCCTCTCTTTTTATAATATTGCATTCGTATTAGGTATTCCATGTGCAAATTGTCCAAAACTTAAGAGAGAAAAAAGGAAGAAAAAAAAATCTTCACTCCGATTCAATTCAAAATTACATGCATGAAAAAATTAGTATTCAAGAAGAGATAGGAAATCTACTTTTCTAAACAGTATGGTGGAAAAAAAAATCTGCGGTTCTCTTCTCCACTTTCTCTTAAAAAAAATACCCACAAGGAGTATATATGTGAAGACTCTCATCTGACTCCAACTCTCTCCTTTGTTATCCAAAGAAAATGAAATGAAAATAGAAAAAATGATAGCTTTCTTACTTTCTACAGTAAGGTGCGGAATAACGGAGGGGGATGCAAAAAGAATATTTTCATATTTTTCATTCTCACCAAAAAAAAATTATCATTTGTAATCATAAGGAAATGGAATTCAGAGTGAATTTTCAACCCAAAAAAAAGTCATAATTACTCTACCTACTTTTACTTTTGCAAGAGAAAACCATATAAGACTAAAAGAATACGAATTACATTATTTTTTTTTCAAATTTCCAGGGAGCTAGCGAATAAAAAGCGTATTAATAAAAAGGTCCCATTAAGGCTCTCTATAATTTTAGAATACATCCACGACCATTTGTCATTTGAAATTTGGTGCGCTATAGAAATAATATAGCAAACTTGTCTAAAAGTATAGGAGCTGAAATAGTAATTCTGGCACTGTACTGGCCTCCGGTAATAACGTCCCGACGACGAAAGACGACGAAAGATGTTCCAAAAATGGAAAAATTGAAACGATCATCCCACTAATCCTTGTTTCAATCCGTTCACGTATCTGTATTCTTAGCTGTGATTGTGACTTACCGGTGAAAATTCGACTAATAAGGTCAGAGGTAGAGAGAAAAGTTGTGCGTTTAAAATAGTGTAGTTACATAAACTTGGAAAAGCTCATCATGGAGTTGGAGCTTCACACCGCACACATGAGCTACATGCTTCTCCTTTGCCTTTAAATATAGTTGTAAATTGTAATAGAGGAGATAGGGTAGATATAGCACTGCCGACTCCTAATGAGAGAAGGGAGGCAAGTGCACGTGAAGGGCAGTTTCCACTACTGTTACTTTTAAAGTCTTGTTACTTTCTCTCTGAGATATATGCGTAGTTTAGAGTTACCGCATTACTGGAGGATACAGGAGACTCAGTGTGCCATGTCATTTATTCCATTGCCAATCGCCATGGTAGTTGCATGTAGTTTGTATGTCGAGAGGACAGTCACGGTCGTGGGAAATGTTTGAGAAGAGATTCAGTCCATATGTACCTACACCTACCTCACCTACCTAATCTAATGTTGCCTCGAGTATACAACTTTCCCAACTTTGAAAGTTTCTGTTTCACACACAATTTCACCTATAGCTTCCATCCGACTGTCACCGGACGTGCATTGAGCAAAATTCAAAGCTTCTTCGGTTGTACGTTTGTATCCGTATACACACTCCGTGACATACCTACCGATGCCACTGACGAAGATCTCTCTCTCTCGCCTTTCGTGAAGATGCAAATCATGATTTTCACTAAACTTATAATGTCTCCAAGAAACTATATGTACGCGCTCAGCCCTCGCCTCCAGATCCAGCTGTCTTGAGCACACTACCAGGAACGAGGAGCAGAGCTCCTAGGTGAGGGGAATGATAGTCTCAGAGTCAGAGAGAGAGATAGCGGAAGAGGCCGAGGCAGAGGCGGAGGAGAACTATTGGATCCAAGAAGAGGAGCAAGTGATGGGACTGAAATAGCTGGAAGATCCTACAGTTCATGAGACTAGGAAACGACAACTTAATGTTGCTCCCGGCTCTGTCTAATGAAAACGTACACTTTACGTTGAGGCCCTAAAGAGTATCCTGTTCCGGAGTTTGGACTATAGAAAAGAAACATTGACTAACATAGTGTGTAAGGGAAAGGAAAAGATTTATTTTTCGACTTTATGTTCATGCTAATATCTTCAAGCTTACATACACATGAAGCCGTCAGCTTTCAATTCTCCCCAAAAAACCCGCTTTCATTTAGATAGGAGAGTATAGTCAAAGTCAAAGGATCCACTAATAGCACTTTCACTCTCTTCCTTGTTCAGTACGTAGGTGTAGCATCTATAGGACTAGAACTAGGGTTGGTCCTGGCCCTCGTCCTATAGTCTCATATTGGTGGACTCACGCGAAGGTTAAATGTACACACGATATGGTAAGGTTAAAATAATTATTTCCTACACGTATGATACATAAAAGGGATACTGGGGTAGGAATAGGGATAGAGATAGGGACGGGAGCTGGAAGGAAAATACATCTTTTATTTATTCAGACGGATTTTCACGAGATGTTGATCAGTAGGTCGTTAGGGAGTTATTTTAGTAATTTTAATTTTCTTTGGCTTGACTGGACGGACGATGGGATGACTCGGCGAAACATAATAATACTGTAATAATATTTATTCTTACTACTGTATACAGGAGTGATGTTGCTATCCCTACAGCACTCACCACGCTCCAATATCTATGCATATATTCTAAGGTGCATGCTACGATTAGAGGATTAAGGCTACTTGGATACAGCTCAGCATTGACAAACTCATGTTGAGGGAAGAAAGGAGAGAAAGGGAAGTAATAGTAATAGAAAATGTTGCTGGAAGAATGACTCGGAAGAAAAAGGGAAACGCTCACACCTTCCATTCTCGTTCCTGGAAGGCGAGAGGAGAGGCTCAATGGGAGTTGTTGAGTCAGAGCATGTGAATAGAGAGTAGTCGGGGAGGAGAGGCGAGAGACATGAGCTGGAGAAACGACAATAACGAAAATCATAAGAGAAAAAAGTTGTAACAATAGACTGACTGAGAGAGAGAGAGGAATATAAAGCCCTACTGTATTTATATTTCCTGTATAGTCTCTGTCTCTATACATATCCTATACATGTGACTTACCCAGCGCCAACCACCACGCAGCAGGTATATATTACTAGCCAAAGGCGGCGGAGAGGTGAAGCAGATGAAAGGGAGAGAAAGCATGAATGTGAGTCAAATCGAAGACAATAGAAAATAAGGGGGAAGGAGTAGTCACACTATTAGAATAATAATAACTTGTTGAAATATGAGACATTTTTATGAGAAACTTTCTGGCCATTTCATTCCTGATCTCCATATCATTGTGTCACCAGATGCATATGCTACATTGTTCTTCCTTTCTCCCTTCCTTTCCCTCTCTTTCTCCCTCTCTCAACAAATAATAAGGAGTCAAGTCAATTCACCTGGAGCTTTAAAGAAACAAGGCCCTGAGCCCTCGCCATGTACTTTAGCTGTGTGAGAGAGTAACATGAGAATATCCGGACTACTGCCTGCTTTGACTTGATTCTTATTCCTTATTCTTCTCACACAGAACCTTCATAGTGTCAACAAAAGGGCATGAATATCTTTTAAATAAGTCTCCTTTGTGACATACATTACGATTTCAAAAAAAAAGCTACAAAGGTTTCTGCTCCTGACGTGCACCGTCATCATCAACCCTCCAATAACACCCAACACTCAACATATTCAACATCATGCAACTTACAACATCATATCAATACTCGGAATGAGGATACCCTCCGCTCCCTCTCAATCTACATAGGCGTATACACACACACAGACACTCTTTTCACTCTCAGATCTTTCATAATAGTATATATGCCAATGTACATATATATCTCAGTAGGGCATTTCACAGTTCGTAGACTGAGAAAAGAGGACGGAGACAAAACCAGAAAAGAAATACTAACAACACTATATAGCTTTGAAATAGTAAAAGTAGAAAATAAACCCACCTCTCTCATCTACATGTCATCTCCATGTCGATCTCGGTCTCGGTCTTGAATCTCACGATCTGGACTTATCTAGATCCGTATCGGTCCTTTTTTTTTAAGAATAATATTTGAATTCAAGTGTCACCCAAGAGCAAGAATTACGTATTTATACTCATAGCATATACATAGTAGTGTTGTCAGCTTCTATTTCATGAAGCATAAAATGAACATCCCTATAGCTTTGACACCTTTCAAATTCGTAATGGGAATGCGCTGAACGTAGCTCTGTTATGAATGGAGGTCGAAGGTATAGCCTTACAGACACAATATTTATTTCTATTCAAGTAAGACTACAATGCAATTGCAACTAGAGAAAATCATTCCAAGAATTCAAATGTCTATATTTCATGGAAATCCTCTTTCTCTGGTAGGTACTCTAGTTTCCAGATCTAGACTCTAGAAATGTACCAGGCTCTCAAAAATTCCAGATTTATGCAGAGCTCATAGCGTTCTCGTGAAATTTAGAATTATATGAAATCAAGTGAGATATATTTGTTCAACTCCACTTACATATTAATTACCCTATTTTCATCATCATGAATTCCCAATTTGTATCTATTTTCTCAGGGATGGAAGAGGTCGCAATAGCTATATATTTATTTATTCACAACTAGTTTTTGAGGAGATTTCCGTGAATTTGCGTCTTCATTCCCATCACCATCACCAGTACGAGTAAGGAGATACATGCACTTACATATTTAGTACTTTACATGCTAAGAGTCCACATAGACACAATGCATTTGAAATTTTATTGTGAACAATAAGCCTTTTGAGCCTCGAGGAAATAAATAATGCACTTTCTTTCTTTCTTTTATGAACAAACTATTCTTGTTTCTTTCTCTAATGCATTTTTTCATGTGTATCAATTATTTGGTTGTGTAATGCATTATTTCAATTATCTCCCCCACCCCCTCTCCATTTCTGTTTTTTACCCTATGGGTCCCAGTGAATTGTGAGTATTATTCGGTTGAGGGAAACAGAGTGAAGTGAAGTGCGGTAATGTGCCGCAGTGCATCAATTTGAAATACTTTTTATTTTGCGGAGAAAGTAGCGAGAGAGTGAAGCTGTCATAGAGAGGAGAGCATGATACCAATATTTGTAAAACAAATTTCTCGCTCTCTAACACACATGTACAGTTTTTATTTTTGACAAGCTACCGTCAAAAGCATTTTTGAATTACTGTAAACATTCGAACTGAAAATCCGATAATATTATATTCCATATTCGTGTGACTACTGATATATTTCATTGTAGTTTCTTGAACACTTTGACGTTTTGATCATATTGTGCATCTATAGCACTCGACGGAAACTGAGGTCGATTAACGCCAACACTCTCGCCTTGGCATGGGTATTAGAAGAGTATTTTGATCTATTTATTGCATTAGGTACACTTTACAGTTAGATGTTTATGTTACTTGTACTGGCGCTGGAACCGGACTGATGCGATAGAAGAAAGTGTAAAGATGTTCCTTTGTAGTTAGTAATAAAGTATAAAAAACACTCTTGAAGATTTCCCAGATCTAGATCAAACTATTGTAGGATTTTGAATGGGATTGGGACTTGGGACTGTAGCCATACAGCTTCTCCTATAGGAACTATATAGGGACACAGACTCACTTACTGGTCATATTTCTGAATGAGGCGTAGACATTAATGGTGTACAAAACCTCTAAAAAATTGATGCAATAGGCACTTTGAAGATATTTCTTGTATTCAGATATGCCTACAAATCAGAATAGGACCATAATACGGTTTTTAGGTTTTATGAATTTGGCAATTTTACTTCCATCCAACGTAACCTTCTACCTCAAAACCAATGTTGTAGACCCTCTTCGCGTCCTAACGTCCCTTTTATTTTGTGAGGTACTTTATATACAGTATTACTGTCTACTCTCTACTGTCATGGCTTTACATTATGAGATGGTGGAATTATTAAAAATTCCCACGCTCAACGATCCGCAAAAATTACATACAATTAAGTGGAGCTGGAAGTGGGGCTGGAGGAGCTGAAGGACTGGTGGAAAACTCGAGGACTGGAAAAAGTCTGGAAGTTACTCTGTGTTGAAAGTGCTAATTTATGAATTTTAAAATCAACCTTCCGACCTCGAATAACTCTTTAATAAAATATTTTATGACCGCACTAACACTCAAAATTGTCTCATTGTCATACCCATTTAGGAATGGAGGCCAGAGTCAGAGCGGGAGCCTGAGCCATGCAAGAGGTAAACCCTCACTGAGAAAACCAAGCCAAACCTTATAACCCTTATGACTCCCCGACAAAGATGATATAATTTCATATTCCGGGTCCTGGCTCCTGATACTATAGTATATGCTATGCCTACAATATTCCCTCGAAAAAAGAAATAAGAGTTGAGCAGTTCAACTTTGTTAGTACTATTTATTAAATTTTTAAACTAGGAGAGTGGATGGATGGATGGTTCTTTCCCTTTGGCTTGGCTGAGTTTATGCATTTGTAAATTTCGAGGTTTATTGGTCTCCACAATGGAGAATACTGAGGAAAGAGCGAAAGAGGAACGAAAGGATGTGGAAGTGTGGAATGTGTACTTGCCTCTTGCAGGAGGAGCAGTCAGAGACTAAATTGTATAAACAAAGAAGATGTGAAACATACGACATAGTTGCGAAAAGGATAAAAAGAAATCGTTTCCCTTAGATTGCACTTTGAGTAAATTGCAAAGCCGCAAAGCTGTATGGAATAGGCCGACTCGCAAAGATAATGATGACTTTATTTACTATCTTGAAATCTTTTGTGGAGATTACGAGAAAGTCCCAAGTGAGGAGCTTATTAGAGTTTCCCCTTTCACTCGTAGCGTTCCTCTCTCCCCGCAGAAAATCTACATGGAAAGGAGAGGAGAGGAGATGAGACTCCATATCGTATGTGGAATGTACACGCTCAACTCCATAGCCCCGTGTCCTCCCGTCGAGCTCCACGAGAAACTAAAACAGCGTGCTCCTGAGTCCTCAAAGAAACTCTTCCTCAAAAACTCATACATACAAAATGGCTCAAAGTCCAACTGCGAGGAAGCGAGGACTTACAACAACGTATGTACAACCAACTAAATACCTACCTACACATTATGCAGAGAGCACAACTAAGACAAGTCCTATTCATTACAGAGCATAATACACACAAATGAATAAATGTTATAAAACAGATTTTTCCCTGGAACTGGAACTGGAACTGGAACTGGAACAGAACTACTTTTACAACCATCCATGTGAGAACGGACCAACATACTTTCTCCACATGCAAATCTCGCTAACGGCTCACACACTTTCCCTTATTGTTAGACATGTACACATATACTCCAACTACATACTGTGTTTGGTTCTCGTTCAGTCTACTTCCCTACGCCTCCGCCTACTGGGTGCACTTTGTCCTCAAAATCTGAATCTGAAAATGTGGATCCAAAATCCAAGTTTAGTGACGGCGACGACAACAACTTATAGATTTGTCTGCACAGATGAATTTAGAGACGCTATGTAGCTGTCCTACTGCTACTACAACTGAGAAATTGAGAAGATGCTGTGCTTCCCCCTGCTTTACACAGTTATTATCATATCTTTGTCGAGTTTGTTTGAGTTTGTTGGTGGATGGGAACTGGAGCAGTGTCACTAGAATAGGAGAGTAGAGTGAGTAGTAGTGATTGAGATGTAGAAACAAGAACCACTTTGAGGTAGCCGCGTGCTGTGTGCCTTGCTGTGTCGTGCAGTGCAGTGCCGAGCCGAACCATCGTGGCATGCAGATCATGGAGAGTGTATAGGTATATATCTCATTGTCACTATGTCTCCCTTTGTATAATAATGCTACTGAACAATTTTTCTCAGTTGTCAACCGACAAAAGGGAGCCTGTCTATTAATTCACTTTGACTAAAGTACTCAATCTGATTGATTTTGAGCTTTGTTTGTTTTCTCTCTCTCTCTGAGTCGGGAGTTGTCTGCGTTCTGGAGTCTAGTGAAGTAGAGCTAACAAGGAAACCATGTACAGTTCTCTGAACTGTATGCAGATGTGGAAGTATGTGAGGGTAGTAGGGGACGAGGACGAGATAGAGCGAGAGAACTGTGTCTGCTGTCTTTTCAAAGTCGTCCTTCACTTTCACAACATCTTTTCCTCTTCCCTGTCCCTGTGTGTCTACTCAAGCGCTTCGTATGTTTATTCTTCTCTCCATCTTCTCCTTCCTCATCTTTTTCTTTTTTCTTTCACTTATTCTGCAGCAGTGGAGACATTGTTCCTTTGCCAGTGCAGTTCCCAGTGCTCAGTTTCCCCCTTCTACTTGGCTACAATCCTGTATACAATCATCATCATCATAGTATTTCAACAACATCCCATCTTCCCTCCCCACGTACCTACATAATATATACGAGCCATTCACACATCAGTTTGTGGATGCATTACCAGTAGTAGCTTCGTACATACTCTCGGCTAAGATGCCTCTTTCAATTACAATGGATGTAGACTGCATGTATAATTGCTAATTAAATCTGTTTAAAGTAAAATTTTCATCTTCATCCCCCGCAGATTTCTACTCAGCAAGGCGGAAGTGAATATACGGATTTTCTATTTCTTGACTTGAATAACAATAATTTCCATTTTATCCAAAACTTGGTCCTCCCTTCCACTTTTTGAATATTCACAATGGTGATGATTTCATAAGTTTTACTCTTGGCCGAGCTCCTTTTGGAGGAGGATGAAAGGGAAAATATTGAAATGTAAACTGTGGGATTGCCCAGCCAGTGGTGTAGTGCATATTATGAAGATTGGAATTGTACGACATGGCTATTCATTGCACTTTCAAGTGTAGTATGTAGCCTATACATTCTACTTAAAGCGTGTACTGTTTCAGATATAGCCCGTACTATGTATTATTAGGCAGGTACATACGGAGCTACTCAGAACTTAGCTTTTATGGATTTAGAGTGAGGCTGAGAATGGGAATAGCGCTATAAGGGACGAAGACGAAGAAGAAACAGAAGACAAAGTCAAAGAAGGAGGAGGAGAAGGTTTTAAAGAAACGGGCTTCTCCTGGAGGAACATGATAAAATCTACGTATAAAATGAAACGAGCTCGACAATATCAGTACATTGCATCGTAACATATAACGCTTTAGCCAACGAAAAGAGAGATTCAATTTCCTCGACCACTCTCGCGAGCTTCAATCCAACTCTTTGAGTTCGACATGGACTGTTGTTCCAACTTCCAACTTCTCATGCTCACCATACTCGTCCTATCCTAAAATCCTAATAGGCCTTTCTATGTATATTTGTATAAAATTTTCCTCGTAGATGTACAAATTCAATGTATAGTAATTACACAGCAGTAGAAAATATGTAGAAAGATAGAAACTAGCCGACTTCGACTTCGACTTCGACGTTAACTTCGTCGGCAATTGTGGGTTGTGGGATTCTCACTCAGCTCCCAATAACGTTCAGGGCTACTCTGTTTTTTTGCTTGCATAACTTTTAAAACTGTAACCACACAATACTCAAGACCAGTTTTAAAGTTTGCAGCTCGTTCTGGTTCTGATCGTGAGAGAAACTAGAAAACTACTCTACTGTACTGCAGTTATACTACGCCTACAATTATGCACGAGGATGGACTTTTCAACCGTGGGGAATCTAAAACAAAATACAAGGAAAAAAATACCAAGTTAAAAACCAAATGGTGACAGTGCCAGAACCAGAAGAATGGAGGGAGGGAGGGAGGAGGGAAAGTCCGTTTTTTCTCTGCTTTTTAGCTTTAGCTTTAATCCATGTTTTAATGCAGAGTGGAGCAGAAAAGAGATTTTTTTGTATTTTGTTAGTCAAGGACCAAGGACAATACAGCAGAGAACTACTTATATAGAAATACGATACCCTTTTATAACTCACATTTCAAATCTAGACTTGACAGAATAAAACGTAAGTCAAAGGAATAGGAGAGAGAAAGTTGAGGGTTTTCCATGGTCGATAGCCGAAGCCAAAGCCGAAGCCAAATCCGAAGAGAATGAGAAACAAAAGAAAAATGAAAAAAAAGTACTCTGAGCCGAGTTGAATTCATCTATTTATGCAAATATGTATAGTGTTGTGTGTGGCGTAGTTGGAGTTGTAGTTGTGTAATATGCTCACATCACACATATGTGCAAAAACATTTACTTTTATGCTTTTTATTGTATCTCATTGTGAGGAATAGGGGAGTGCTGAGTTTGGAATGCTGTACGTAATCCTTATGTACCTTCTTGAAGGAGACTTTGTAGAATGTGGAAAAGTTCAATTTCTTTATAAATAACAAATAAAACATACAATCAGACACAGAGACACACACACACACACCCGCTTATGTACGCTCCTCATGAAGTGCTCCTGGAGCTGTGTGTGTGTGTGTAGACCACTCGGGATTTTTCTTATTTGTACACAGTTCCCCAGAGCTCAAGTTTGGGTCATTTTGAAGACAGAACTGTTTTCATTTCCAGCTTGACTTCTCTCCTCTCACACAAACCGTTCTCATCTTTTTTGTTTGCATGGTAATGTCTCCTGTGAATTTATTCTTCTTTTTTCTTAACCAAAATTCCTTGAATCGTAAACATCAGAAATTTTTGAAAACCTTTACATTATTTTCCACTTTCTCCTTTATTCTTCTCCCTGACGCTGAAGGAAGACTACTTTTTGGTTCTTTGTACTTTCCCACTGTATGTCCACTGCACTCTCCAGCTCACAGAAAGAAAAAACAAGAACAACAGAGAGCCAGGGGAACCAAAAGTGTTTTTGGGTGAATGTGCACACGAATACGAACATGTGGAGAGAAACTATAAGGCTCAACGGGTGTTGTTTTCCCTTGTAACAATATGACAATACGATAGGTTTTTCTTTCAGCCATCAGGACCACCATCACCCAAACCGCGTCAGCATCAATTCTAGATTTTGTCCAGAGTTTCAGCAGAGCAATTGTGATTGTTGAGTGTGCATAATACGGTCTATGTGCATATGGTGCAATTATAACAAGTGCTTACTTGAAGTCCTGAAGCTGATGCTACTCAGGGGAATTCTTTGATGGGAAAGTCATAATATATAGGTATGAGTAAAAAGTATCAAGTGCGACTCAATAGGGCATAAAGGACACATTGGAGTCTCTGACAGGAGTTTTACTCGGATTCCGATAAAAAATTATCATGGACACATAAAAATAAAAATAGAACTGTCGTCGTCCCTGAGAGTAATCGTACAAAAATATGTGCTACAACACATAGCTTTCCCTCATGTTTATTAAATGTAATTTCGTAGATAGGTAGCAGCTATACATCCAATTGCTCCGGATGCATTACCAGAATACAGAGAACTAGCTCAGCAATGTCTTACAAGCAAGACTGTGAAAAACAAAATACTAAATGTTTCTCCAACTTGTTAAAAATTCACTACTCACAATCAGTTAGAACGTTTTACGCCATATTGTTAGAGCCGCGGAGAAACAATTTATTTTATTTATATTTTTTATTCACAATGCAAAATGTGAACCTAGTTTCAAATAATTTACTTTGTATGTAGTAAAAACAGAGTAAAACTTAAATTGGTGTGAGGGGATACTTACTAAAATTTTTAATGGTGTTTTCAAATATTTCCGATTATGTGTATAATCAGTAGCTCATGGCTCAGACTCAGGACTTCTAATCTTAAGTCGTATGTAAATTTTATATAAAACTAACAACCTCGAATAATGAAAGAATTTACATGGAGTCATAACTGTGATTTAGCAATTATGTGATTAACCATAAGATCATAATACACCGGCGCGGCAGGGGGGTTGTCATAAAATATAATGTTTGAAAATTGAGCAGGAGGGGGAAAATGTCCAATGTGACAAAGGTAGCGCTGGAGAGAAGAATACCATTTTTACAGCAATTTCCAAGTTTGTACAGCGATAGCGAGATTAGCTCTTATTGCCTGACCAGCACCAGGACTTTCCGACTAGAGAAATAGATTTTTCTTTTATGAACATTTAAGTGTGAAAGTATTGACTTTGAAGTAAGAGTGTGTAGAGCTTAGAAACTATATATTATGCAGCCAGGGTAGGTAAGTAGCCCAATGCTCTCTTATCCCACGGGATAACCAGAGAAATAGCCATTTATATCATTGATGCTTTTAGCTTAGAATTAAGATTAAACAGTGGAATAGTGTATTTTTTCAGTGTTTTTTCAAACTTCTTGTCATAACAATCATCAATTAGTGGTAAACGTATTGCTCTAGTCATACACTGTAAACCTTTGAGCTCTGGAATGAGCGCCACACATACTGTAGACAGTAGACTGTTGACTGTAGCCCTGCAGCACAATTCTCTCCATTTAAACAGCAGAAATTCCGCGAGAAAGTTTAGTACTCTCCAAATGTTTCGTTTACAAACAGCGCTCCCTTCCCTCACTCCTCTCACCACAGTCTCCGACTTGTTTAAATGAGTATTTTCACCAAGTTTCTACAGGAACAATAGCGTTAACCCGTTGCCGTTAATGTAATGAAATGTAACTGGAAACTGGAACCAAGACCAGGAACAGGACCAGAGGAGGAGAGCCAGTTCCAGTTCCAGGCTTTTACTCTCCTCTCAATATTTGCAATGTACTCATTCAACACTTTGAAGAAAAGCAATTGTCAGCTGTCAACAAAGTTTTGCTTTCTTTCCCCTAAAGTTTATGCTATTGATGTTAACGGTGAGGGGAATTGAGGACTGGCGTGAGAGAGAAGGAGAGAGTGAGAGTTCTCACATGAAAAGCCTCAAGAAGTTCCATTCCATCCAAATATTCCAACCCAATTCCAACACCAACTCTAACCAAAGCGAAAACCAACAAGGCAACAAGGCCAAAACATCAACTAGTATGAATTGCAAAACTACATAAAAAGGAAAGCAAGCTGAGAAAGTCAGTTAGTGCTTTGTATTTATTTTGATAGCTTCAAGTCCGCTGGAGGAGTATTGGATAGTTTGTAGTTTGTAGTTTGTAGTTTGGGGACTGAATTCAATTCGAAAAGGTAGACTCTAAAGTGCGTCTATTCAGCCCGACTGATACTCAAAGTATGGGACGCAGTCGTGATTTTACGGGAGATGTGAAAGTTCAATGTCTACATATTATAGTGTAGGAAAGTACGTAGGAGTCAGGTCCTCACCTACACGCGGACTGAAATTGGAAAAAGGCAAAAGTTATATTAGAAACAGACTGACTTCCTCGTTCCTCGTTCCCCTCTCTCTCGTCCCTTTCCACTCTTAGAATTTTATAAGCCTTTTACTTGGAACGAGTTACGATCGATTTAATACTGTGAGACCACAGCCTTTCCTTTTTGAGTCCAAGTGAAAGTAAGCTCATCAAAAGGATGATGATTGTCACTGTTTTATTCTCAATAACTGCGAACTAGTCAATTATTCTCCCCGAGCTCCAAATATGCAGCAAAGTCGTTCAATTATTTATGATCAAAATCGCATAAAAATAATCCTCGTAAAATAAATGAATGCTTCAGAAGTAGTTGTGCGCCTTATTTCAACCTGCTACATAGTTCAGTTCAGCTATCATCTTTGAACAGTTACCAAACATTGCGGGAGTGTATCGTGTTAGTATATGTATTTGTAGGTGCCTTTATTTATTGCTCCAGCCCCTGTGGGTTTCGTAATTACAGTTTCCTCCGCTTCAAAATGCAATAATACATGAAAACATTGCAATTACAAGGCACTTCATTAAACGATTTACAAGTTCATTCCACCCCTAAAATATAATTGCTTTGTTTCCATTGTCCTCGCGTTGTAGACGGTTTTATACAATTTTTAATTAATTAATGAGCTACTGCTACTATATTTATATTTATTCACGTGCTGAAACAAACTTTGTCTTTCCGTGCAGCTCCACCCAAAAAGTAATTTGTCTCTCATGTACAATAATTGTGCATTTAAGATGGGAAGGTGCGTTGACTTGGAAGTCAATTTATAGACTATGACTTTGAGGGTAATAAAAATCAATTGCTTCTTTTAGTTCCATGGACGTTGCATGCTCGAACCTTTTGTCCATTTCAGTCTTAATTTATATGGAGAGACGTAGGATGTACTACGTTTCGAATCTTTTTTGAAAGTGGGACTTACTGTAGCCATGAACTTCTAGCATCCCGGAAATCGGTGACACCGGAAATTTAATGTAGGAAGAAAGATAAAAGAAAGGAGTGAAAGCCTTAATATTTATGGCTTCTATGTCCCGATTATTTTTGGAACTTGTAAAATCAGCTGGGTAATATGCGCACTGTCGGACCTGTTAATGTTATTATATTTTGTTGCATAGCTGAGGGCACTTACTCTTTTTATCTATAAATACATTAGGGGCTATACTATGTGTTCCGCGACCAAATTCCAATTCTAACATACTGCAGAATAATCTTTGCATTACAAACTGACGGTGGTGGCTCTTCCTATTTTTTTTCTCATGCTTCAGGTCAGACAGAATGCTGCTTTCAGTTCAGCCTTTAAAAACGTCAAGGCATTGAATACTGATACTGAGTGTGGATTTTGGGAAGGAAGAACGAGTGACAGGAAGGCTCTGCACTGCAGGCGATGGAATACAAAAATATAATCCATGTTTACACTGCTGTTTTTTCTGTCTATTCTATATGGGCTATCTGACCACTTGGCAATGCAGGCAGGGGGTTCAAATGTATGTATAATTATGATAAGATGTCAGCATTCAGTCTTAAATTTTGCACTACTTGGTCTGCCGTAGTTTGTAGTAGTAGTACAGTAGTGATTGGACTGGTCCAGTCCATAGGACCAGAATTTTAAATCGGGTCATTTTTGTATTGATTTAAATTCTGTCTTACGATTAGCACATTTTAAAAAACATTTTTCTTATGTTAAAAACCATCTCGTTCTAAAGTATTTGGCCGACTCCAATGCTTTAATTTGATCAGATTGCATAAGTGCTTACCCGGACCGGACCGGACGGACAACAGGCCAAAACCAGTCCGGTCTAGTCAGTCAGAGTATCAATCCGATCACTGCCGTAGAAGAGCACAGTAAACAGTTAAAGAAACAAAAATTGTTATTTTTTTCTCTCCTCTTTTTTCTTTTTATAGGAAAACATGAAACTGCATTGTTTATAGAATGCTCCTCAATAAAAATACTTTTCCCATTTGGAAGGCTCTGCTTCAATCTACGAGCATATGAGCATCTGCTTTATTCTTATCGTTTCAAGCTGTTATGCATGTGGCAATATTAAGAAGTAAATCATTCGTAATTTGACACGTTTACACTATAACTACGGCCCATCATGAACTGAGAGACGGCACGGGGCATGCTGTGGTAAAATAAGAAAAGAGAAGTTTGTAGTTTCACAAACAGTGTGTATATATGGAGAGAAGGCGTTTCATATGTTGATCTTGTAGCTACTGTGAGAGGACTCTTACCATATAGCATGGTCCATGTTGAGTCATTTATTAGCTCATATAATTGCTCCCATCTCCGTCACAGTCTTTTTATTTCTTCTATATACTTTTCCCCACATAATATACACACAAGTTGACGTCGAAACGTAAACTGTGGTCAAGGTTTGAAAGTTTATTAGTACCATAGAAAAAACATGGAAGAAACAAAAATCTCTCAAATCCCAATCCTCATCGTTCCACTCCTCTGTGTGTGTGGAAGCATATATAAAACCATAAAAGATATTATTATACTATTACTATTATACTTCATAAAATAAAATAACTCAAAACTGAGAAAACAGAAATCTAAAAAGAAGTCAATGACACTGTGTGTGTGTGTGTGTGAGTAAATTTCTGAGACTCAAGATAAACTTTGTGACAATTTCAAATCTTGGAGCCAGACGATAGCAATTTGTTTTCTTATATCTGTGAAGAAATACCTACCTAAGTTTTATTTGAAACTGCCATGACCAGAACCAGAAGCTATATGTAGTGTGCCAGTTGCCACCACACTAAATTACGTTATTCAACCTTTTCCTCCAAAGTCACCAGAGTCACCCTTGTGTAACTAACTACATATATTCTAAACTAAGGACAAGGAGAGAGAAAATAGAATTTATGAGCCGAGTTCAACATGCAAAGACTCTATACATGGGAAAGTACAAGTTCTCCTTCTAGATACCATAAAGACTCTCTCGCAGTATAATACAGCTATATATTTTAAATTCCAAACCAAAATACGAAATACGATTGTAAGAAAATCAAATTACTTCCGACGCAATTTTCGATTCCCTACCGAGTCCGCTAAATACTTAGTCCCTCATTCTCACAGTCGTAACTTTCATAAAGAAAAAGAATGACATTTTTTTTTCTGTGGTATATCATTAGTTATGCTTTTCCCTCAAGCCGACAGCTGTAACGCTCTCACACTCCCGCGTCTACTTCTCTCATTTTGAACCTCAGTGGTAATATAACCAGCTGGGATGTAGAATGGCTATATTCATCCATGTATTCTTATTGTAATCCACCTACTTGGTCTAGTGAGTATTTATTTTTACACTCATATCTTCAATCTTGTGTAGTTTCTACTTTCACTATATCGCAGGAGTGTAGAGTGTGTGTAGAGTGTCCTAGTTCTCCATTTCAATTTTATTTGATCCGCCGATGCCCATGCCCATGCCGATACCGATGCCGATGCCGATGCCGATGAGGATCTACATGGCAACTGCAAAAAGTAATTATAATAGGAGCCGGACAGTTTAAAATAACACTACAGAGTTTCCATCCTCTATCTAATTAATATTCAACCGTGAGGATTAATTCGGCTCTGGCTTTCTCTCTCCCGCTCCACCGTCCTGCTGTTGTCATTTCCATAAAGTCTGATTTATATACGTAAGTAAATTATGTGTTTATATTTTATATACTTTGTCTCTACAGTCTCCAGATAACAAGCTGCCCACCCATGTAGGTGCATGGGTATTAACCATGTAGCACCATGGGAAAATGCAGGCTTGATGACTTGGACTAATATCCAGAGGAGAGGGAAACTAGGGCTGGGAAGGCATGTAAATCGACACTGAGCTCTTGCTATACATAAGACTCGTGGAGAAGAATAGTAAGGATCAATATTTAAATCGTTCCTTCCATTTGCATCCCACACACACATGCTATAATCAAGAGCGGAAACTATTATTATTTTGAACATCGAGTCGAACCAATGCCAAAGCCAACGCCAGAGAGAGAGAGAGCCCTCGCCAAAACAATACTAGAACGAAACAGCACAAAGTTTCTCGCTCGCACACATTTCCATTGCACTGCGAATTGGGACTACGACTACAGTGAAAATGAACGTAGGCGATGGAAGAAGCTGTAGAAAACTTTTTTTGAAGCCGAAGCCTTTGCATATGAACGCGTAGGATGTACATACGGCATAGTAGATTACACAGCCCTGCAAAGACTGTCATCATTAGCTCTTCGTATACCTTCCTTGCCCCTTTGTAAACACTATCATTCATTCGTGTAATTCGTCCAAAGTTCTTCTTTTAATACTTGTCAATGTGATTGAATGGTACGGCACGTTCAAATTCAATCACTTTACCTGAAGCTTACAACCGAGACCGAGACCGAAACCAAAACCGACACCGAAAACCGCAACCGAAACCTACAGGCAGACTCTCAAATCGCTTCTTCGTATCTTTTGATTAAAATATCTTAATCTTAACTCAAGCCACATTCATCCATCAGTTACTCTCACTCGCCCTTTGAATGCTCCCCTGCGTGCAGTCATAGGGAACTAATAAAATTATTTTGGGTTCGAGCATCCTCTCAATATTGAATTTGCATAGCCATCAAAATGAAATAAGCAAAGGGTTAAATGGCTTAGAGCTTATAGTACTGCTCTTTAACCGTTATGCTGACCTCCATGCAGAAGATACGGGTATGAGTAGCAAGGCCGACACAAGCACCGGTAAAATCACATGTAGTGTTGATATTTATTTTCCCCTTTGAAGCACCATAAAAATGTTGTTTTGTAGCATCGTAATAATATAAGAAGGGTAAACGGACATTTTCTACCCGGATATTTGCTACCCAAGTCAGAAATAATATACCACTAAGCACAGCATTGTATTGCTCCAAAATATAGCCTCACAAGCTTTCATTTTTGATATTATAAGAGAAGAGAAGGCCAAAGGTAGAAAATGTCCGGGTATCAGTTATCCGGGTAACAAATATCCCACAACCATAAGAGGAGGCACAATATGAGGAGTGTGTAGGAGAATTGAAGGAGTTTATATTTAATTCATACTCAACTTTAAAAATTAAGACAGGTGTCTCGACGCATAAACGTAAATTCAGAAAAGTGAACATTCATAGTTCTATTTACGACTGCTCACCATATCGTACTGGTGTCTTGATTGTGTACTGTCATGATAAATTGAAAAGGAGGTGGGTGGTTTTCCGATTACGACAACACATATCCAAGGCTCCCTCCTGCTCTCTTCATTGAATGATGGTAACGGAAAATAATACTCAATTTCTATTGATTACATTATGATTGTTTCCTTATATTCTCTCCCCCCCCCCTTCCCCCTCCCCCCCCCCCCCCCCCGCCACAAAAAAAAACTCAATCCGAAAAGCAATAATACACGCAGACCCAATACGAGACTCGGAATCTCAAATAAAGACTGAGGGCTGACGGACGAAGGACGAAAGAATGATCTGGCTTATTGGCTCAAGCAATAACTTCTTAAAAAAGTTGTTGTTCAATGGAATTCAATTTGCTTTTATTTTTAGTTCTCAAACCCACACATTTCACTCCAAAGAATAAACAAATGATCAAAGTTTCCTACATAACTCAACATCACATTTATGTAGTAAGGGAACAGTTAAAACCGACAACAGAACTGTTTTGTCTAAAATTAATTTATTTTCGTTCCCCCCTACGACCACCACCACCACTACTACTGCTGCTCCTATTGCTACTATTACTACTATTACTACGATTACTATCCGTATTCTCTTCGTCTGTCTCTGGTTCTGGATCTCACAGTCCCATACTACTTTAACGTAAGTTCAATTTCCAATTCCATCCAAATGCTCATGCACACTCGTAGTATGTAAATCAGTCAGACTCACAGTGTTCACAATAGGAACACAATAAGACGGAGTGGGCGAGTAGAAGGAATTAGGGTATAATCAAACGAGAGCTATCAACCCTCATGAGTCAATCATTATCCTAATAATTTTGGAAGGAGCTTGAAAGTATAGTCGGAAGCTCAACCACCATGTCACCATTACGGGGATATGACAGCGGACTTCTCCATTGGGATGCATTGATAAGAAAATAAATTGACTCGGAAGGAAACATTAATACATTGGGAAGGAACATGGGACGTGTCGAACGTGGTGAAGGTATTCTGTCTCAGCTTTCCCTATGAATAACCATAGCAAATGAGCTGTACTGGATTCTGCACACGCGACAGTCTGCCTTCCTCCTAATTCCAACAAAACACGACCAAAAATAAAAGTATAAAAAAAAAGAAAAACTAAAATTAAGTCCATTCTCTTTCCACCAGTAAAGTGAATGTCTGAATACAAACCAATTCATAACAAGGACAACAACCCAAGTCTTAGGGAGAATGGAAAAGAGAGAGAGAGAGGGCCTTTTTCAAGATTGTGTATGTGTGCGTACAGTACTGTGTGAAGGGTCCAAGCTAGAACTGGAAGCCGAAGCACGTGTAAGGATTTCTGTATTTATGCAAGCGTTCGTGTGTTCGTTTAGTTTGGTTTTCATACGCATTGGTTTTCTGTCTCAGCCTCGACCTCCCTCTCGTTTTCCTAGTCGGGTATAAGTCGAGTTGAATAGAAAGAGAGAACTTCCAAAGTGTAATCAAAATGAAAACATTGATGGATGAAATCTTGGAGAAACATGAACTTTTGAGTCTGATCCAGCATCCAGCATGTCTCCCTTCCCAGCAGGACCAGAACCAGAACCAGAACCAATTCAAACCGAGAATACATGGCTTTTCCGACTCCGACAAAACTTTCTTTGTCCCACAATAAAACAAGACTGTGTGCTCTCTGTGTGTAGTTTCCACACCATCTCCATCTCCATCTCAATCTTCATCCCCAACTACTTATTTTACAAAACCAGACCAAGCAAGACGCACACTAGTTAATGTAAACTGTACAAAACGGATAAAAAAATCCCTTTGAAAATCTTTCTATATAAACCTTTGAAATGGAACAAACAACATTAGCCAAATCAGAGGAGAGTGCTCTTCTTTTTATTGTCACTGTTGAATTTAGTTGAATTACACAAGTCCAAGTCCAAGATGCATTCAAAGTCAAGAAAATATTTTTCGATTTTATTTTTATACACATATACGAACTACAGGGCTGGAAATAACAACTCTTGTATTTTTGTATTGGAAAACGGAATCTGACTGCAAAGCAAACAATCGGCACGAGAGAGACCTACTGAGTAAATAGGCATAGAAATAGGGATAGTGTGTGTGTGTGCCAGGCCCACACCCCGGGTACACATATATTTGTATACTATGCATGGAATATGAAAAGCATTAGCGCAACATTGCAGATTTCTTTATGAAACTTGTTTTAATTAAATTTTTAAGTTACTCTTGCATGTGTAATTCCTTCATGGAGTCTATCTCAACTGGCTGCTCCTTTCTTGTGTTAGATGTAAACATTATACTCGGCTCTGTCCTGTGTCGTTTTGAAATTAAAAAAGACAATCCAGAAAACCGAATGCAGAGTGTTTAGGCGCAGTTCATGCGGGAATTTTGTCCTATCCAGGGAATTACCACGGAGACAATATTCAGCCAATTGTGTAATTCTCAAATGTAGGTAGTCGTAGTACTACTGTATGGTATTGTAGGTACTACAAATATAATGTTAAAGGCAAACCCTTACTTTCATCTGTTGGTCCTATCCTATGGTCTCTTCTTTTTGGCTTCCGTGTGTGTGATTTCCTATACGAGCCAATTATTGTTCCTCCCCCCGCCCCCCCTCCCCCTTCTTTCTTGAACGAACAAAAGAAAATGGGTTTGTAGTTTTGTAATTTTGTAGATGTACTCAATTTTCCCCAGTAGAAAAGGAAACTACAGGTACAAATGGATTCGGGAGAGAATCTAATCGCCGCCTTGTAGATAGTAGATTGGAGATAGTAGATGTTTTGAGAGGAGGAAGTTGGGCTATGGAACAGTTCTCATGGTTTCCTCTGTCTTGATTATGACCAGCAACTCTTTCCTCTCTCCTTATTCTCGAAAGCAAATTAAAGTGGGTATACAGTCAATGAAAATGGCCAGAGAGAAAAGTTGGTGGAACTTCCCTGAGAATGTGCCTGATAAATGAGTCCGAGTCCTGCATATTATGCGACCCTATTTCATCCTTACGTACTCTCAGGGAACTTATAAACACAGTTGTTTCAGGTTAAAACCACTTAGGGAGAACTAAACTCGATACACAGACGCACACACACAAACCGACCCGACAACCTAACAACCGACAAACGCTAGTCACCCACCCCTTTTTTTGACTATCTGTAAGCACCAACTGCAAATGAATGTGTAGAACAATAATAAGAACCAGAGCGTGTGTAAAAAGGGAAACCCGCTCGTTGTAAGTAAAGGAGGAATGTAGAAAGTTTTACCAGGACCCCAACCATCAAATATAGCAAAATGTACAGATTCCATGGAGACAAAAAAGAAGAAATCTCTTGCGCTTATTTTGTGTAATGAATGTAGGTAGCATCACTATCAGTATCAGTAAAGGACAAAGGAGGCCGGCCACGCGGACACTCAGCCCATACTTTTATAATCACACTTGAAAATTGGAAAATCCCATACTTCACACTCTCAAAAACTTTCTCGCCTCAATAAAATACAATATCGGGAAGATTAAATAAACGTACCTACTGTATAGACCCAGATAAATAAATTAGATGGATTGGCATGTATGTACACGCGTCTTTGTTTTGTTTGTACTCCTACACTTAGACCGACGCTGAATATTGGAATCTGAACCGTGCTCAAACTGTCTCCACAGTTTCACAGCATGCAGACATCCATACACAGACACTAGACACCCAGTCTGTGTGCCGATATTTATTTCTTTGGCTCCGCTTCTTTTTTCTTTTTTTTTTCTCTCTCTTTTCTTTTCTGTTTTGAGAGCTCAAAGAAAAGGATAATAAAGGGGAGCCGGGGGATGGCTCCTTATAAATACTTCTCAGTAATCTTGAATTTATTTTGGAAATCCACAATCCATATTAGCCTAATCTCAACAATACTCCGGACATTTCTCTCACTTAAACTACAAAAGATTTCTCTTGAATTAAAATAGATTACTTCCACGTAAAGATTACTTTAGTGGCTACGAAGCTTGGGGATTGGTTTCGAGATACACACGTGAATTGATTAATTGGTGAGCACGTCAATAAATTATTTTACCTAACATACTTGGATACAATATATGAATATAGCGATATACTTAGCAATGAAACATACTTACAGCTACGTGCTATTGTAAAAATAAAATAGGTATCTTGCTTACCAGTATGTAGCTGTAGTATAATGTCAAACCAGCACCAGCACCAGTACCAGCCTTTAGCCAACAGTAGCACTTACACCTTTAATTTATCTCTTATTGCTTATCGTTAGATGCAGTCGGTGCAGTTGATATTGAATGTGCAGGAAAAAACTCCACTTTTGTACATACGTTTATTTTAGTAAGTTTCAATTACTTACAACACTAATGTAATTACTTGTACTTTGTCTTTCCGCTCGAGACCTTGAGACTTGACTAATGGGACGGAGATTCAAGTGAGGAAGGATACGGCTACGGCTACGGATCTCAATACAGATCGCGAACCCGATGGAAGATGGAACGTTTCTTTTGTAGATAATTTTCAGAAAGTTAACTGAAACTTTCCAAAGGTAAATTGTACACATTCATAGGAATTTTTTTTTTATTGATTAGGCAGAGATGGACACTCCTTAGTACGCTATAGCACTACACAACTAAACACAAAATTCCCACGGTCTGGAGTCTGGACCAATACTACAGAGGAGAGAAAGCTTCATTCCAAATCCATAAATATAACCCCACCATCACCGCTTATGAAGGATAAAAATACAAAGAAACACATAATAATATTTTCTACTAATAGCTTCCATCCCCGCAATATCAATAAATTACAGTCTAACTACTAATTTTTAATGGAAGCCTTATTTCATGTCTGGGTTTGGTTCCACAAAAATTTCCTTAGCCTTTTCATTTTCCGTTTGCGTTATGGCGCCGATGAACTTATAACAACTCCCGGGTTCTATGTATTTTTATTGTATGTCCTGTGGTTAACTTTAATCTCCGATTTAATTCCTGCATCTATTGTGATTGATGCAGAGATAGTAGTATTGTAGTTAAATTATTGAAAGATTGTAATATTTATTTAAAATCACACGTACACTACTGCTCCTCCTCACAAGTAATCGGTAGGGCTACGAGAATGTCTACAACGATAACGATGAGTTAATTTATTAATTCGGATGAGTTTATATTAATAATGGATACGGATGCTGACGGGAGGATCAGAGTCGCTCCTCATGTGTAAGTAAATATGGAAGGAGACTAAATGAGAGAAAATAAAATGAGCTGAACTTTGGGAGTGAGAGGGTTGAGCATTAGTGTACATAAATATATCTTAATTATACGGCTCAAGTGGTACTAATTGCGTCTTTATCTTTGCCTCGTGTGGCAATCCAATCCAATGTATGACATAGAATTTTTCATCTGACCAAGTTTCATTTGAGAATTGAAATTAAATACAATGCTTCAATTACATAATTTTAAAT
Organism: Dicyrtomina saundersi; assembly: GCA_034695245.1. Taxonomy (NCBI): domain Eukaryota; kingdom Metazoa; phylum Arthropoda; class Collembola; order Symphypleona; family Dicyrtomidae; genus Dicyrtomina; species Dicyrtomina saundersi. The sequence continues at coordinate 64,938 of JAQFZE010000018.1, forward strand.
GTTCTTCTCGGAGCCATATACACTCTGTGAGACTCTGATTAAATCTTGAGTGCCAACCATAAATTACTTCAAGTTAAATATTTAAACAGTTTCGAGCTGTAATCATACTTTAGTTTTGTAAGTCTTTGTTCTCGTATGTTGCACAGTTGTAGGCGGCGTGATGCAGCATGGGCATTACGTCGAGTTTGGACTGTGTATATAGCATCTTCCCATTCTCATTCCCATAGATTCATAGCTTTAAAGTAGAGGAGACGCGTGTTAGATAAATCCTATAGAGTCTTTTACAGGGGACGACTGGGTGAGCTCCCCAGCTTTTAGGGTTCCAACTTAGTTACTCTCAGACTTGTGCACTTTACATACCAATTATAATTCTGACTTCTTGTACTATAATCGTTTGTATACTCGATTCTCAATATATTATAGTAATGGAGTTGACTATGTAGTAAAAAAAAAGTAGAGATTTTTTTTAAATGTAGACATATTATGCAAATAATATAGTTTGCATACCATGTACTGTTTAATCAACCATTAGATTGTGATCACCCTCATTAAATTATCCTCAATCTCCAGTTGATGTTATATTCGTATGAACTTTGGGGCATGTGTGTATAGTAAATTGAACTGGCTATTCTCTGCTTTCGGGCAAGATTCTTAATATAATTTATCATATATGCAGCATTCTATTTAATATTGAAGGACTGTAATGACAATCCATAATAATAATCATGCGATCAACTTTACGCCATATTTTGTTCCGTTGTCCACTATATCATGACCGTAAAGTAAAAGTATCTACACACACATTGTGGTCGTTCAAGTTGAAGATCCTTCTGCGTTATCAATAATATGAGGTTGGATTATGCAGTACTAGAATTTCCAAAGCCTGCCGAAGGCAGGAGCTTACATATCGGTTGTCAGGAAAAATCGAAGTGGGCATAGGCACAATGTAAGTATGCTTCCATTCACATAAATTGACATCTGTAACTGAATTTCCGTATGATTTGTGAAAGCTTGCATTATTAAGTGTCTGCTTGAAGTAATTTTCGTTCATTTTGGTAGGATTTTTGATTTTTCAGTAAAAATCATTAAAATCGATATATGCTACGAAACTGATTCTTATAATTGAAATTATCTTACAAACAGAAAATGTTAGCGTTAATCACTATGCTAGGCAAAACTTCTAAAAAATATCCTATACAGCCCTTGACTTATATATACAGATATCCGTTCTATATTTGGTTATGTTTCTTCTAAAAACCAAAATATACTCAGGCTACCTCTTACATATTCTTATTTACTAATAAAGTGGATTGCACTTAAGACGACGAGTACTTGAGTTATTTTGGACGTTCAAAACATGTATGGGTACATATATTAGGAAATCCCATGGAATAGCCACCAGTGGAATAATATTTTATGGATGTCCGCCATCTGATTTACATGCACGAGTAGGCGTTTCTATAATAAATTATGAAGAAGACTGCTTTGAGAACTGAACGCTTTCGACATTTATTGACTTGACATGCTTTCCTATCAATTTATTGAGTTCTCCTATATATATATACTCCCAACTTTTCCTGAAGAAGCTTTCCCTTTGGTTTTTAGCTTGGCCAGAAAATTCGGCAAAACAAGAAATGACAGTCTGCCTGAGTCTGCCCTCCGATGACTTGGACTTGGGATAGAACTATTGCATTTTACAGGGCTGTATAGAAAAAAAAGTGAAGACAGAGAATGAAATGGCTTGAACAAATGTACAAGTTTGATAATTACTAACTCGTATAACAAATTTAGACAACACGCCCAAATTGTGTTAGCTCTGTAAAATAATAAAATTTCTTCACATCTATTATTCATTGTTACAGGTCGTACGTGATTTATATTCTAGCAATATCTCCGCTACTTTTGACCATGACCCATGGCCAGCGCATCCGTGCCAGCTCCAGTTGCCAGCCTATACATAGTTTTGTCCTTCCATAAATGATAACATTGTTATCCCAATTAATTATCAACCTTTACAATTAAACAGAAATGTAGGAAAAGTAACTAACTCTTTCTTGTAGTCATTCCATATTAGTATATGTACCCACCTACTTTTAATTTTACATAATGATGTATTGACTAACCCATAAAGTAAATTAAGAATACAATAGTGTCTATACATAATAATAAAGCACTATAAATTATATAACTGTGTAGAGACTTTTGGCGAAGGAGTCAAGAGTGTACAGGATGGAGGAAAGTTGGAGGAAGAGCGTATGGAGATGGAGATGAGATTGACTTGGCTAATTTAAAAGAGAGCAAGATAAAAATGTGAGTGGTTCACTCATTTTGAGAGGAAATAATATGGCATGGTCATGGAGGGCGAAGGAAGAATTAAATTGGGGAATTTAATGTGAGAATGGTTGTAAAGCTGTCAGCGGGGTTTGTTCATGTAAAACATATGTGAGTGAGGAGGCACATCCAGGATAGAGTAGTGCAGTAAAGCATGGATTGAGAAAAGTAATTAGCAGTTAAATAAAATATCTCTCTCGTTTAAATTTCAATGCGGTAAAGTTGGGTAATAAGTATGATATGGCTCCAGTCTCAACATCTCTTCCCCTGCTCTGCCATATTCCAAGAGGCAAAAAAATCAAATATACTAGCTATAGCTACTGCTACTATTACTCCTGCTACTTCACTTCTAGCGAGAAAATGTTTTTGACATTGACATTTACTTTTCAAACTGATCCTACTTAACTGTAACAGTAACAGTCCCAGTAGAGTAGTCAGTTTTCCTGTGGTTTGCCGCACTACAATATTTTTCTTTGCATAAATACGAGAATGATACTTGCATAGTATATAGTGTGCAAGTGTGAACCTTCAAAATGTAATCTCATACCTTTCAACCTTTCTCAGTGTTTACTTTTGTAAATAGTAATTTGATTCTGTACACGTGAAATAAATGGTTTACATAATGTTGGCTGAATTAAATTCATTGTTTACAATGAAAAAATGAAAACACATTATTGCAAAATTTTTGAGAAACCATCACTTAAGTAGTAATTGACTGTTTAAAAATGTTTATATGAATTCATAAAAGCGTGCAATGCGTTAAATATTTTAATTAGGTAGGTTATATTTTATGTTGGTTTATACGATCTTAAATAGAATGCATAGTTCTCCTATAAAACCATTCTGAATTTTTGATGAATGTGTTCAAGGAGGACTTAGCTAGCAAAACACGTTAAGTTCGTGTTGCTCAACTTTACAGGAACTACAAATCTGGATAATCATAGAAAAACGTGATTTGGTTTCCGAAATTTGTTTTCCAGGTCTATTAGTAGCCACAAATACTCAAATCTGACGCTGCGTGATAGTTTTAAAAAAATAATTCAAAATTTTTAAATTATGGACGTGTTTTGCCAAAACACCCATAAGAGGCCATGCAAAAAAGCATACGCTTTGAGTTATGTTATTGTATGGTAATTTCTGAGTGTAAAATTGAAGTATACATTATTGTACATTTCTAAAACATGCACTTTTCAAAAACATGTAAATAAAACATTTTCCACTTTTCAAAAACATAAGAATAGAGTATTATGCACTTTTCAAATCATTCAAATAGAACATTTCGCACTTGGCAAAAGCATGTAAATAGAGCATTTTCCAACGTTTAGTTTACGAACGTAAAACCTTATAAGCGCTATTGAAGTTCCATTTTTCTAAAATGCTTATAAAAGGCATATAATTAAAAATCAGAAAAAGATTTAATTTCAATTACAGTAGTTTATGATCACCATAATATTGATAAATTTACAATACTAAAAGTCAAACAGTACATTTAAGAAATATTTAAAAAATATAAGTAATGGCTATTACATAAAAAATAACAAAGATCCGACTAACGTGAACATATTCATTTTGTAAGCAAATATTTAACTTATAATTAATTATTGCCACTAGGCATTGTAATGTTCCAGTGTCGAAGAATGCAAACCTAGAGAGGGAAAGTAAATGCTTATTTACAACTGGCGTCACTATTGCGCTTGCCATTTAGACACAGTAACCCAATAAACAATTTAATGTCTGGACTGCGCTGTCCTGACACCCTGACACGACTGTCAGCCCGGCATACGTTTTCGTCCGCTGTCCCTGCTTAGGCCCCACACTAAATACCTGCATGCTTCCACCCTATTCGCAGCTTCAGTCCGACACTAGGTCCAAGACAAGTGCCAAATAATGCACAGGAAATTATTTTGGATTTCGATTCATAGTATTATGCTAGTCCTTATTAAACATTTTTGTTGACCAATATTTAAAAGCCATTTAAATGTTTAATATTGTCTAAAACTTTAATCACATTTTCCTATAATAAATTAAAGATAGCACCAAATGCTACAGCTGTTTAAAACCCGATGGATATCCGTCCATCAACATTCCGGCGGTAAATACGTGTGCTACAAGTGATGCAGTTACAGAAAGTGAGAGGAACTGCGAAACAACCAAAGACAATAGAAATGACAATAATCGAATTTCACGCCGTTGCACTGACACGAAAGAAAATACGGTTGCACACGTGACAATGAATACAATGAAAGTGACTGCTTCTGCAACACCGACCTCTTTAAATGTAACACGGAGTCTCTCCTTAGATGATGAATTGTAATATTCCCTCTGAACGAAAATAAAATCATGTATGGATTGTTTCAAAAATAAATATGTATATACCTACCTATGTAAATCGCATCACATTTGATCATTTAAAAAGCAAAACAAAGCCTCATCATGATTGCTTCAAGAAAGTGTCAATTATATATATTGATAAAATTGTTTATTAATTTATTAATAACTAGAAGTAAGGCCCTACGGCAGAGACACACTGGTAGGCAGTCAATGAGGCATGATAGAAAAATTTGTCCACGGTGGGCCTGAAGTAGATGCTGAGCTTACAGCGAGTTGGTCTTACCAGAGTCATCCCTGGAAAACAATGTTTTTGCAGTTAGGCTAAAATAAACCCCAGCATTTAGCGTCGGTGCTAACGGGCTAGGTACGAGCTTTGCTAGTGACAGTGGGCTAGGTACATGTGAGGCCGTTTTGAGTGGGCTTGGTTAGAATAGCGTCGGTACAAGTAAGATAGGGACGATTGTTGATAATAAAAGTGGGTAGGGTGTGCGAGTGGTGCCGGTATACGTTCACTCGGTAGCTTTTCAAAGGTACAACTTGGCTGGGTGCAAAGTGATTCGTATCAAGTGGGAACAGTAGAAGACATTCCCGTACGATTGAGCTATAGTTGAGCTATGGTAAATTTGCGCCAGATAGAGTGGTGATAATACCAGTTTTGCTGCTTCTTGTGGGGTCTATTAACAGACGCACATGCACAAAAAAGTAAGATAACAGTGGAGCTAGTACCAGAAAAGTCCATCTCCATTTTGTGCCAAAAGCAAAGTGGCCGGTCTCCAAAGTGCATACACTTTTGTGAAAATTATAGACTTGCTACTTTGTGTTTTATTCACAATCAATATCGGTCACTTTGCATTCAGTACAATTTAAAGAACTTTGCAGTGACAGCAACGATATAACTGAACTACAACAAGCCAAAACCCTTGTTTGATGGCAGCCTTAGCAATAACATTGAGAGGTACCACATTTACGCGAATACATAAATTTAACACTTTGTACTATTTATCGCCATTTTTTTTACAAATTGGCAAACTGCACAGAAACAATCTGTTGGCAGTACAAACAAATTCATGAAATCGCCCAAAAAGAATAACGCCCAAATAGATCTGTTTTAGAATTATTAATATGATGAGTCCATATAGGCTATAGTCGGTATCGGCTATAGACGATTTCATCTATGGACGATTTCATCTATAGACGATTTCATCTATGGACGATTTCATCTGTGGACGATTTCATCTATAGACGATTTCATCTATAGACGATTTTATCTATAGACAATTTCATCTATAGACGATTTCATCTATAGACGATTTCATCTATAGACGATTTCATCTATAGACAATTTCATCTATAG